>JARJDT010010438.1:0-18458 GCA_030264655.1 Leptusa sp. GC000079
GCTGCAAGGGAGCTACTAGAGACGTGGTAACCGTCATTTTCGGGCTTGGACACGTGTTGCTGCGATTGGTGTGCGACAGTGCGACGCAACCGGCAAACAGACACATCGCAAAAGTGCCAAATCTTTGACCAGTGGTATTGCCGTTCTAGTAATCGTAAATAGACGAGCGACGACTGTGTGGTGATAAAAATGGAATACTAATTTCCCTTTCAAATTCCCAAGCCAGCGCAAGGCCAGCAGATATTCAAATCAAATTCTTTATTATGTTAGGTAATTGAAAATTGAATATTAATATTATTTCGTGGCTTTCCCGACCGGCTATTTATAATGTTTAATAATATTTTGGAATTGCAGATTTTTGTGGAGCGGTAACAGTGGTGGCGCCCTACTTGAAACGATAGTCGAAACAAGAGTACGTCGATCCCTTACGCGGCGCAAGTCTCCGAAGAGCCTACAACCTTCAACGCGAAGCGACGAATGCGCGGAAAAACATTTACAATCAATACAATGGCCGTTTTATGGTCAATAAGAAGTCGTTGGCGCACGCTGCAAACGACCAACGGAACGACCGCCTGAAATCGTTTCGCTTCGCGCAATCGCTTCCCATGCCGACATACCGAACGCAAACTACTGCACCTACAACACCAACACTCGAAAAACAACAAACAGTGCCGGAATGCTGAATTTCACATCAGAGCGTATTGAAATTATATTTGTTGTTAAAATATTGTTGAAAACTTATTTAGTAAATGCTCTGGCATTCTCTAACGTTCTTAATTATAGTTTTAATGCGAAGCTACTGTAAGCAGGAAAATGAATGCAGAGTGCTTGAAGAGTTATTAAACACTGAAAACACATTCATTTTGTATTTTGTAATGAGCTTAATTAAGGTGTTTTGATCTTTTATGTTTGATAGTTTCATGCGCTTCTCTTAACCAATTGCATTACTTAAAGCTTCAAGGTGTTTTTAACCGATAATCAACATCAACAATGTTCAACTGTTTATCATAGCAGCAAAATAGCAGGATGAAGTACTTGAATGCGTGAAGACTTAATAAAAGGGCGCTCATTCTTCAGCTTTTGACTTCATTAACTCTTTAGCTTCTAAAGACTTATAAAATAACCAGGTTTTTTTTAATAGACATGAAAATATCATGGACGAAACATCAAAGCGTCCGGTATAATACGCAATATCACAAAATATGTAAAGAACGATAAGTTTTAGCCCTGTCAGCAAGATAGTAACGCTTATAAGTTCACTGATTTGTATGTTTTACTGTTTGCTTTTGTAAGTTATTTTTATTTTTTGTTTTCGTTATATGATAACACTGGCTGAAACTTACGTAAACCTATTCTTTATATGCTTTACAAAGGAAACTGACAAAAAACATAGTCAATATCAAATTCAAAGGAAACTGATTAAGAAACGCTGATTTAGCGAATACTCCGTATTTTGTTATTCCATTCCGCCGTAAATTCCATAAAATAAATATTTTGGGAATTTTTATTCCGCTTTATCAACGTGAGAAAAATTGGGAAATACTTTAGTTTATAAAAGTTTACTTGAAATCTAAGAAAATTATACAAGTTTTAAACTCGAGTATGAAGAAATCTATAAATAATTTATATTTGACCCGACAAGCGACGAGTGCTTGAGATATTCAAGTGACGATAGAGATTTGTAAATGATTATGTGTTTCAAAAATGTTTCCACAAAATTTTATAAAAATAAAATTCAAACTTGTTTTTACTCTAACTTGTAAATTCTGCCTTTATTTAAACTTATAACAATTTAAATATTTGGTTCATTGTCGTGAGAAATTTCAGTATCTTTTGCAAACGTGCGACAGCAAAGAAAAAATAAAGGAATAGGTAACCAAGAAAAGGCAAGAACAGACCAAAAGAAATTGAAAAATGGGTCTAGGGCCGCCGAGGGGTTTGAGTTTGTTTGTTCACCAGTTCGAGACTTCGACAAAAAACGATTACGGATAAAACTCATCTCCTCATCTGAAAACACGGCCGAATCGAGTGCCTATAACGGTAATAAAAACAGATCGGGTCTCCTTTTCCATCGATGCGATGATATCGATGTGGATGCTTATTATAGGCTCGTTCCCGGTTGTCGGTTCACTTTGGTGCATTGGGAGCAGAAACTTTCAACTAGAACCTTCCAACCTTACTGTTTGTTCCTTGTTTCATGTTGTCATTATTGTTGCTCGTTCCGCGTTTTGCGTGGCGTTATCTGTTTTCTTATGATCTCATGTTGGTATAATATGCGTAAACGTCTGTGCTGTGTTGTTGGCGTAGTGAAAAAAGGGGTTTCTAGGGGTTCAGGGTGTGGGGGCAATATCGTAGTACGTAAACGTGCCCATTGCCAGTATCGTAATGAGGCTTGTTAGTAGTTAGTAAAAGTGGTAACGGCGCGTTAAAATGTCGTAAAGCGGCTTTTTATTAGTCGTAAAGTTCGCGTCGTAGTCGTTTGGTATAAGGTCGAGAGGTTGCTTCTTATTCTCTTCTTGTATTGCTACCGGTAGTTGCACACACATCAAACAAACCGAATCGCACACGGAGCACTTGAACAAACAACAAGTGCAAAATTGACTAAAAAGTCACACTAAGTGCGCTAGCACGTAAACAATTATTGCCCAAGTTTTTCACGTGTATGGCCAAACATGTTCAGGTGCGGTTCGAGTCATTTAAGAGTCGTTTAATCGGCACTTGTTAAACACATTAGCCAACAATAAAGGCGGTTTGCACCTCATAAAGCGGTTTTTCTATTTGTTTAGCACGATATTTATAAATCTAATCCATTTTCAGATAGTAACAAATCTAAGGAAATTCATAGTCATAGGTCATAGAAAAGCGGTTTGAAATTGTAAAACGGACTGAATTTACACACACAGCGACTTGCATAATTCAACGAGCTTAAATCACAATGCCGACTTTATCCGGGACGACCGACGCTCCAGCGCTCGAGGATTTATGACAGCGCGATTTACGATTCGCATTCGAAGCGAATACGGACCGCGAACAAAACGCCGGAGTAACAGTGCCAGGCACTGTCTGTCCGGCGTTAGCTTCGCGGTCGGCAGCAAAGCTAATGCTGCAGAAAAACCAACTGCACATGATTTATGTACGATTTTTAGCCTCTACCAACAACTATCACAATCACAACCAAGAACACCCCGAGCGAATGCATCTAACATGCATTGGCATAGGCTTGTTATTTTCCAATTAAAAAACATGAAGCTATGATGCAAATAAAACTATAAATTGATTTTTTGTTTAATTCCAATTTGATTTGCACTTAAATAAGATCTTTGAGTTATTGAAAGATTTCTTCTAAATTGCAAATAAACTTGTAGTACTAAATTTGCCTAAAATCTTTGAGTTTGCTAATACATTTCAAATCAAAATTTAAAATATTTTTTCATGGGATGTTAGAGTTTGCTTTTGGTAAGTTCCTAAAACAGTCCGTAGGTTTGAATTACCCAGAATGCAATGCGGTAGTGAGCTTTAATGGCCGCTCGTCGAAAGGGCGTGGCGAAAAACCCAACGGCGCGAAATCGAAATCCTGCAGCTTGGTCGTTCCAAGCCCAAGCAAGAACAAGGGCCACAGCTTTACACAGGCTTCAGCCTCTCATACAAATCCAAACACAAACATCCACGCTATACATATACGTCTACGGACTACTACATCTACGGTCCACAAACTAAATACAACTTTCAACTATCCAAATCCAACTTCTGAAACTTTAAAATGACTTACCTTATAGTATGATACGAGGCTGTGCGTGTGTGTAGATCAACTTCTAGTACGCAATGATTATGTGTGGCACAAGCAACTGGACGATATTAACTTATAACAATTTTCTATTATTTTTATCAACGGTTTTAGTATGGAATCATAAGCAGAAAGCGTCGAAGGGCTCCAGCCGACCGCAACTGGAGAGCACTATGTCAGCCATCTTAAGCTGCGTTCCCCTACTCTGGGGACACAGCCGAAAAAGCGACCAAACCAGTCGGCATCACATCGCATGCATGTCGTGTGTTTAGTGTTTAGGCTTAAAATCAAAATGCTTCTATAATTATCAAATGCGTTAAATTAAGTTCTCGTTGTCCAGATGTTGGGTGAGTCCAGTATTTTGAAGATACTCCTAGTAGTACTAGCAAACTTAGTTAGACATAGGATATAGATCCAGTTGTGGATAGTTTGGAAGTTATAAGATGGTTGTTTGTGCTGTGTGAACTGGTAGATACTAGAATTGAGATCGGGAGACTATCCTGGTTCTCGTAACGAAGAGCAAGCGAAGTTTGAAATTGGAAACACTAGGACTGGCAAGAGTTTGCTGGCGTTGTTTTTGTTCCGAGGTCCAAACCCAAGCCTGAATACTGAGTTCAGTTCGAGCAAGTTTGAAATTCCTCATTCTAGCTCGGCGTCGACTATCGTAGGCGTTCCTTGTTTCACTTAAGAATTTCCTAACCGTCTCTTTCTATCTGGATACGTTGGTGTTCTAGTACGCGTGCTTCTTCCTGCAGCTCGTAGCCTGCCAGTTTTATAGATCAATAATATTAAAGCGTGCTCACTACAGCCCGCTTTAGTAGCTCGAGCACAGCTTTACGAAGGCATTGAAGCCATTCGAAGACATTTCGAGAGCAATTTTCTAGCCATTTCAATTCCATTGATGGCCGATATTTAATTGATATTTCAATGTACCTCCACTTAGATCTAGGCCCAATTTTGGCATAGACATTATTGTCATAAATCAAAGATCAAAGCAATCACACCTTATAAGGCTGCAATTGTAATTTAAGATTTGGCAATTGCTTATTGCTTTCTACAGTAACTGATGATTGTCTGGGTAGTGTGTTGGGAATGTAAAAACAAAATTTATCAAATTATGGGTCAGTGCACTGCTCGTGGAGTGTTGGAATTATTTGGTGCTTGGTTTGAGGCCATGACGCGACCGACGCTCGAGATTATTTTAAAGTGCGTGGCTACACATATGCACGTAGAGGTGGAGCGAGTCGATGTGACCCTCATGCCTCATGCGCTTCATACATAAAACACGATGCGTATTTTATGGAACATGTTCTAAGGCCCAAGAACACCAAGCCAGCTAGAGGCAACAGTTTATAAATTCAATCATGAAGCCGACTTTCAACTAACTAATGTTCTAATGTATACTTATAGGTAGTCAAGGACTAACACTAGGCCTAGGTCTAAGCTAGATGAAACTGAGGAAAGACGAAAGTAAAACGCAAAAGTTGCTTCTTGTCGTGAGGCTAGTTAAAAATAGCAAACGCAAGCCTAAAAGTCTTGCTTGTTCTGGGATTAGACACGACGATTATTTTGGGCCACCAGTCAAATCCAGGAGCATTGAACAGAAAAATAAATTGATACATGGTATATTAAATCAAGTTCAACTGATCTTTAATACTTGAAGGCCCTCTGGGATTCGGATAGAGAATCTTTAATTTAGTTAATTTATCACATCCTTTTCGGCTTGCCGTTTGCCATTTTTCTGCTAGGGCAAAGCCACACCTTGAACAGGCAAGTTGCATCCACGACGATTAATTTCGCTCCTGCTTTCTGCTCTTGCTCTTATTACATGATTATAACAACTACGAAGTACAACAGGCATTGTTAATGGCCGGTAGTTGCGTGGCGATCATGCAAAAATAATGCACGTTAATTGCATAAAATTGGCTTAACTGTAAAAAATCCTTGATGCGCAAGCCCAGCTCAAATTAAGTTCAGGCTTGCAACACGCGTATTTATATTTTGTGTTTCGTTGTTATTCATTTTCACGCATATGGTTACATGTGAGTTTATTCCGTATATTGAGATGAAACACAAACCTCATGTATGCCGAAGTGTAATTTCGATATAATTGCCTTTAATGGCTACACACGCACTCCAAGTTGATTATTACCGAATGATTTTGGTCAATGATTATTAAGCAAGGCGGGCTGATCTCGATATCCGGCACCAGACATCTGACATAATTGGTAAACGCCTAAATTAAAGTGTACAGAATGTACAAAGTAGAAACATCTGAAATTTTTGATAATTTTTGTTTTCGAAAATTTAAGTTTAAGATCTAGAGTCAGCCATGTATACTTGAAACCTCAGCAAGATGAAACTATGCAAGATGTGTCGGCGAACGACGGCGCACGGCAACGAGCGACTCGAACGACCTTAAAATGGCGTCGTTTCCACTCGCAACGAGCACGAGGCTTTTATTCCCACATTTTCAATATCTGTGCAAGTGAATTTTCCACTAAAAATCAACTTTATTTTTTGATATAACCACAACCACCATAGAAATATTCAACTTAAATTAAAACAGCTTTCTATCATATTTGTTCCCAAAAATCTTTTGTTCAAAGTTGCGTTTCCGACGGAAAACTCGTTGTATTAACTAGTTTAGAATTTTTGGTTTGGAATACTCTAACTATTGATAACACACTACAAGTACTTTCCAGGTTTCAAGGAAACCTTAGAACCAAATCGATTAGCCCGATTAGGTGGATTAGCGACAAAGATTATGCCTAGTTCTTGTTGTAATTTTATGCAACACATATTTTACTACTTTTGAAAGACTACTTGAATGTTAGGTCTAGGCATGGACATGCAACATGGTTGCATGCAGCCAAAACATGTTAAAACTGAAAGGCACGATGCATAATATTTAGTTTACTACCGTGCAACTTGCACGTAATCGCCATATTACCCAGGCCGATATGATTCCAATCGGAGTTTTACAACCACACAACAAGCGCATGTTGGAAGAGTTCAAGCATAGATTTCTAGTCGAAGCTCAACTTATTTCCATTCGTAGATTAGAATTAGTAGATTAGAAATGAAAAATTACATGACTCGAGACTGGAGACTGAAAAGTCGGAGACGGGGACACAGAAAAATTATCGAAATCAAACATTATTTGGGGACATTGACCGAAAAATTAGAAATATTTTGAATTCCTGGGCGAAAATTAAAATTGTTGCAAGTAGCGAGGATCTAATAGGAATAGGAATCAAACAACTGCTATTGCATGTTGTCTGATCTCCAATGTTTTGTGGAACTGTTGGTGAATGTTTTGCTCCCATTGATTTTACGATCGTTTTTACTGGCCGTAAAAATCAAAGTTATGGCTTGTTTATGTTTACTACTGTTTAGAGTGTGCGTCGGTAATAAATGTTGGATTTAGTTACAATGGGACCCCATCAACATCACATCAAATCGCCGAACCTACATCAACATTATTTCACTTACGACTTTTGATGACCAATTCAATTGAATTAAATTAAATTTGACATCAAATTTTTATTACAATTTTGTAATAGTGTAGTTGTGGGTTTAACTTTAAATTACAAGAAACCGTAAAAGTTATTCAAAAATATCACATCAAGTTGTAAACGTGTAAGCATCTTAAGCTTGGGCAATCCCATCAATGTCAGTTTTATTGAAGCGTTTGATGGCCTGTTTATTATTCCACCATGTAAATTGGACAAGCACGACGAGCACTAGCACAACATCAAATTCGAACAACATTTACACTTACACGCAAAAAATCACGGATTATTATTTTATCACTATTTTATTTTATATTAGGCAGTTGCTTCGGCGCATTTGTGATCGGCAACCTAAATTACGCACATTTGTAATGTTTTATTTGCAGTTGCTCAGCCAAAACAATTTCTGGTACTGAAACTGATTAAATTTTCAAACATTGTATCTTTAGGAAAACATGCCACCCCTTCTCACCAAAGTCGAAACTAAACTATCTCAAGTCTAAAATACTTCGAATTATGTTTCGCTTATGGCCAAGAAACGGTCAATTTTGCTAACCCTAAACAATCGATTTTACAAGCCAAAATTGCGTTTCGAGGTCTTGTTAATATCGATGGACCACGTAGTTTTTGGTTTTGCTCTTTTATGATCATATTATAAGGTTTGGGTTTCGGCAAGCTGAGAGAACCGCAGTTGTAAATACATTACAAGGCCGTTCCAGTTAGAATTTTCAACTTTTTGTGCGTTCAAAGGGTACACATATAAAAAACTATTCCGAGAATTTCAAATAGAAGATAATCAAGCCTTCTGACTGACACAGTTTGTGTCCAGCGTCCTCCAAATAAAAAAAAACTAGAAAGCAATAAAATAAAAAAAACTGTTTTGAACATTTTTTATGGTCCTCTGTAATTTTAAGTTTTTGAAGGTTCTAGGCCTAAAATTAAGGGTAAAACGTTTTTTACATTATTCAAGGCCTGCTTAAAGATGTTTTGAACTCTTTTAAGTTCAATGTCACACGAAATTCTAAAATCCTGCCGAAACCAAACAACACTAAACTCAAACTTTACATTAAAATTCTTGGTTGGCTTGGACATGACTGAAATTTTTAAAATCGCCAAAAACTCAAAAACAAAAATGTTTGTGTTACATTTTGAAAATACGACCAAAATCTGTTCTTTTGTTAATTTATGTTTTGTTATAGCTTTGGAGATTTAAGGATTCTTCCAATCTTATCTTAAATAAAGGATTACAATATTAAATTTACAAAAGTACCAATAAAGTCAACTTTTAGGCCATTTCGCGCCATCTTCGGACATTTTGCATAATAATTACCGCGCTCGGTTGTCGGTTAAGGTGGCACCTTAAACAGTTCAGGCATCCTCAAACTAACGAAAAACTCCCGTTTTTAAGTCTTTTCTTTGAATTTTTGCTCTTGAACATTTGCGCGCTTGCGAATTGCTACAAAGTTGAAAAGCAAGCAGCGTTTCATTAAATTTTTATGCACCCTAGATTGATATCTTAATAGTTATTGGGTCATTCAGCGTAATAAACTTAACATTTCGGTCGCAATTCGGGCAATTTCGGCTGCAATTTTTACTTTAACTAACCCTTAAAGTATGAAACACGTATTTCAAGATTTAAACAAGTAGACATGAAAAATAAATGTTTTCTTAAAAACAATCATTTCTTCTAAAAAAATATGCATACAGCAGAGCATTTTTGTTTTAATTAAACCGCACATTAAAATATTTCTCAATTTAGCATTTTAATTACTTGCTTCTCTTTTGCGCTTTCGTTTTCTATTTTCATTCATGGGCAATGTTGCCTGTTGTCGGTGGAGGTAAAGGTAATAAGGTCTTGGTTCAAATTAAGCTGAGCGCTAGAAACAAACCAAATTCCTTGGGGATTCCTGCACAGTGAAAATTTACTCCAAATAGCTTCTCGAATAGAACATTTCCAGGAGCAAGCAGCAGTTATCAATCTTAATGTAACGGCTTATTCGTACCCTATAACAAACACGTATACCAATTTTCCGTTATAATGAAGCGAAGCGCGTTTTCCAGCCGCCGCTGGGAGGTAAAACGCTTCCTACAGCTACCAGCTACATTCTTCCTTATTCTAGACTAGGACTGCTAGAATTGCAATAATAAATTCCGCTAACGTCTCCCTATACGACTTGCAACACATTTCATTGCGCGAGTCTTATCTCGCTAACTAAACATCTGAAACTTGCAATGTTCACCGAAAATTTAGAAAACTTTTCTTGTTCCTGAAATTTTGGCTTCAATATAAGTCCTGTGGCTTTCATTCCTGTCGCAAAAAAAACATTTAAGTTTTATTTATATTTGATCGATGGTGTTCGTTGTCGTTTGTCGTCGTACCTATAGGCGAACAGCTTGCTTTTTCATTCGTTTTCTGTATCGTGCATTGGTTCCCAGTCCAGTACAGCCAAGGCATCGTGAACTTGAGAATCTTCCCGACCTGAGTGCATGATCATGAAGCATGAACAGATGAACACGAAGCTTGTGGTGGAAATTGGCCGCGAAGACTTAAAGCAAAAGGCGTGCGCAAGCTGGTTAAATATAGCTCCGACGCGTATAAATTTCGCGCTTCTTTTCGTTTCGTTTGACTTGGCTTTTCTCTTGCGGGTAACAAGTCCACGTACACGACGAATGTTTTATGCCTGCTGTGGTTGTAAGTTGTAGTAACGCGCGTCTCTCGAAGATTGCGTGCTAAGCTTTAAGTAATTGCCACGGATCGAGCGTATATTTCGTACGTTTTCGATAATATTTTACGTTCACATCGCATCTCCACGACCCAGGCGAGCTTGCTTCTTGCACTCCATGTCGTGCTGCTTTTGGTTTATGACTTCTACTCAGGATGAATTAATGCACTCCCTTAATGCATAAATATCAGATTTTTCTGAATCGGAAAAAAATCGCATAAACCTCTGTCAAAAAAGTAAAAAGTTGAGACTTTGAGGTCCTTAGAATTTTATCTAAATAGACCATTTTCCTTGTATGAATGTAAGTACAAACTACATCTAACACCTAGTTATACTTTGTTAGATAAGTTTGTTGATTTTTAGTGGTTAGTTAAAGTTTTTCCTTGTAGTTTATAACATGCCAGCAACGTGTTTTACCACGTCGAGCATCCATAACAGAGCGCATAAATTCTGAGATAAAGATTGTTTTTGCTCAACTCTTTAGTTACCTCTCTGCATATACATATTGGTGGATAATACTCAAACCAATAGGAATAGATTTTGTTGTTTGTTGTAAGTAACGTACATGAAGTCATAACTCTTCAACTTGGACAAGTTATGGCTAAGATCAAGGCGACAACGCACTTGACACTTGATGATAAATCTCTGCCTGATTAAAAATTTCCATTTTAGTGTTTGTCACTCGTCTAACTTTAAGTATAAAGTTACGCACACGCATAAATTACAATTTAATACTTGACTTTTTGGTGTTGGCGTAAATCATCTCATTGTAAACAGCATCAGCAAAATTCTGAAGCCTGAAGTATGTAGCGACCATGTTGGTTTGCTCTTGCTTAACTTCAGTGGAAAAAATGACCACATAACCATATAAGATATAAGAAAAGGAACAGAAAGACGAATTAAAAACAGGAATGAAATAAGAAGCTCTCGTGGTTAGGTGAATTATACAAGAACGTTGCTGGTCGTGCCAGCCAGATCCTCATGCGCGATAAATCTTTCTTATACATACTTGGTTTCTTCTACTCTTTCTATGTGGATGCAACTGAACATACGTATGTGGCGTCATAAATTCCGTTCTCGAGGCGATTCTTAGAGATAATTCGTTTTGTCGAAAAGTTACTTGCGCTCCACACAGTCGCGTACTATAATTTCTTCTACTTTCAAGTATCAACTTCCAACTATAAATAGAAATCTAAAAAAGTTCAAATTCAAAGTCAAATTCTGGACATTCCAACATGAAGTACAGAAAAGTCCAATTGAGGCGTTAATTGGACTTGACTGGCTACTGAATTGTTGTTACTGAAACTATGTAGGTTGTATATTTGTAGGATGCTGTTTTAATTACTAGAAACGCAAATTTACAACTGGACATATATTATGCACTGTTGTTCATTACACATGTTCACATATTAAAACGCGATGCCCAACGTACACTCGTAAATTATGAAAGTGCAATTTCGTTGGGGTTTTCTGTTCGAGCGAAACTACAAAATTGCAGTTCAACCCGTCCGGATCCAAAACCAAAGCGAGAACAAAATGCCCACAGCGAAACACTTGGTATGACAAAGAACTGAAACGAAATACGCATGTTCGTAAATATGGTTTTACCATAGTTTTGCAATTATTTTCAATTTCAAAGTTTAATTTTCGTCCATAGATACAAATTTAGAAATTGAATTATAAAGGTCTGTATTTCATTTAACCTTGGGTCTTGAGTTAACTATGAGGTAAAGATCTAACACGTACTCCAACTAAGCCTGAAGACATGAAATGTATTTAAGAAGACTGTAAATTACACAATAATCTAACGACGACTGTGAGATTTAAGATTGAAAACATAAATTACATATCAGATATCCTATTTTTTTTTTCAATATTTCAATAAGTTGCACGATGTTGACTGTTACACCCAGAAGCTAAAAACTTCAAAATGCTAAACCAAAAAAAGAAAATAGCCAAATTGTGTTATAAACCAAAGGTTGAATACATAAATTAAATTTTGCTATCAATTAATCTAAAGTTAATTAATTAAATATTTAGAAGCAAATAAAATGTGCAAGAAATATTCCATTAGATTTTAAAAATAAATAACCTATAACTCTAAAAGTTTATGGATCTATGGAAAAATTGAAGAAGGAAGGGATACATATGTAAGTACAAGAATGAAAGTACTCGTTATCTGCAAGCCCAAGCCTAAGATGATTCCCTAAAATTAAAACTCCATCAAGTTAAATTATTCAAATTATAGTCGATTTCACGCGCGTTCCACGTCTGTTCACTCATCAACCATCTATTACACTTACTTTAGATAAACTTTATTCATACTGCATACCGTCTTATACTTATACTCCATATTTATTTTCAGGACACCCTGTATGTCAAGCCCGAGACGTCAGTCATTACAAGTATGTACTTACCCTTACCTGAACGATAACTATTTTAACATCAAACATCCTGACTGCTCCGCTATGGAGTTTTCAACATTTACCTAAAGTGGTTGTTTGGTCGATCGTTTAGATTTTATATATAAAATTATAAACAGCACACATTCATTACCCACACACAAATTCTACAACACTTTCCGTTCCTTGCATTGGTTGGCTGAGCTTCAAGTAGTTATGTTCACATTCGTGTTCGTGAAAATTCCACCGAGCGATTCAATCGTTCCGTAATTGCGGTATTATTAAATTGGCTAATTAATTTAATTAAACGTCGATACGACGGCAACTTCCACTTTAATGAACACTCAAAGGTGCGCGCTGTATGTGTTGATATAATTTGATGAATTTTAATAGGCTTCCGACGCGTCCGATAATTTTATTCAATTATTTTATGCCAAACGCAGCGAATAATTGGTCTAATCTTGACGCTATGCTATGCCATAAATTGCAAAGTTAAATATTGTTATTTCAGAGTTTTTATAAAGATTTAAAAAGGACTTAAACGTTGGTTTGTTATCGATGACATTGTATGTGCGGCTCGTTAAATTATAATAAAATCGGCAATAAAATAAATTTTACGATGACGATAAACACTCCGAAATGGAATCAAACTTGTTTTACTTCTTGACCAAACCGGCAGCAATCAATGCAAGACAAAATCCAATCAGAGATTTTGTCCGTTTAATTTAGTCATTTATTTTTGCAACTTGCAATCAAATCGAACTGAACTGAATAAACCTGCATGAAAAGTGAAGCAGTTACATTTGTTTATTTCGAAAAGAAAACATTACATTAAATTAAGTGCGTTGCAAATGCGGCAATTGTCATGCAATCATGCAAAAGTGCAATTAACGAAACCCTTCATGCTTGTTGCTATTAATTTCAAACATTCAAACAGCATACGTCGCGATTCGAAGTGATAAAATCCACGCGATTTATTCCCTCCAACTTTTTATCTTACTTTTTGCCTGTAATCGCAAATTACCTGCGAAACTTGAACTCCTTAACAAATTATTTTCTGAATGTTAGTAATAGAATGTTGTTTAATTCAAATTCATACGCGTATTTGAGTGTCGGAACGTCGATGAATCTAACTGATTTTAAATATTTATTGCTACAAACAATGCAGGCATGGATTATTTATGTGTATTATGAATAATTGCACATGCATAATTCCTTGACATGTACAGCCCGCCTAGCATAGTGTAAAATGCAAAATGCTGCGTGAAATTGAATAATTTATGCCATTTTGGTAATTAAACATGAATCAACTTGTAATTTCTATTATTTGAATCCATTTTTTTACGTATTAAAAACAAATTATTGCATTTTTTATTTATGCAAAACAAGAAAATTAATTTAAAAAATCCATTTGAAAGTGTAGAATTAATTCCTGAATGTGAATTAATGATTTATGGGAATCAACATTATTGGTTGGTCAGATCTCGTGACTCACATAACTTCACGGTTTCCACGTTCACTTTTTCTTTTATATTTATTTTTCTTCAGCTGGTGATACGAGTTTGTCACAGCAAGCGGTCCTCATGACCATATGACCATAAGTTCATACATTGCATGAGAAACATGACTTTAGGCCTTCCTCTTCATGCAAGGAGCAAGGAGTTTCTTTCTCTGCAATGCTTCTTTGAAATCACCACGACTACGACTACGTAATAAGTAATTATAATTTTATTAATAGATTTCATGAAATCAACATTATCATAACTTATCGACTTAGTCATTAAGAAACCATTAATAACTTAATTTAACTTCTCATTCTAACTTTTAAATTTTTAAAATTTTCCTCTTATTTTAGTTTTTAACCTTTTTGCTTTGATTAATCTCAAAGTTGCAAGCTAAGATTTAAACGAAAGTCTCGAATTCATAAATAACAACAGGAATAAGCGAATAAGCGAGGCAATTAACCACGAAGAACGTGTTGGAGTTGGAGTCTACTAAGTCCATGGATAATAATTCTTAATCCACCAATGCAAGTATAAATGTTGCTCAGCTTGAAAGGCTGACTTGACTTAAGTCATAAGTTGAATTGAAAAGTTGATCTGAATGAAGGAAGGTTTGCAATCGCGCCCACCACCCTTCACACGTTAACTTAAAGCATGATTTACACTTTAAAGTAAGATCTTTTAAAATATAAATAATTTAAAAATTGTTTTTGCTTATATCAATAAAAGTTACTAAGTCAAGTGTACTTGAAAGAAGGAAATCCATTTTGAACTCTAGACTGGAACTTGCTGATAACCCTGTGTTTGTCCCTGAGAAAGCAAAGATCGTGTGAATTAAACAAGCGAAGCATCTTGAAGTGTCACGACACTTAAGTACACTTAGTCCTTAGTGAGTTTTTACTTAAGCTGAAACTTTGTTGTTGGCCGTTGATTGTTGATTCTTTCTCCATCCAGTGTTACTTTTTATTTGTACTTTGCACCTCGTGGTGCTTGTTTTTTGTTGGTGATACTTGAACTTGTAACAAGCAACAACAGCCAACGCAAAAAGCCTGATAATTTGTAGCGCCATAGCTCTTCGACGAGTTGAGTGGTTGTTTCTTGTTACTCTCTCCCAGGTTTGCCTGGTTTATAACAACTACTAAAGTCCGAAGACTTGAAACTCGAAATGGCCATGGTTTCGTGATGCTATGACACAGTGATGCATTTCACATTGTCAAGACACCTACCCGGCTTCAGAACTTGAGAGGTTGCTAGATTTAAACCAACAACCAACACTGATTAAAACACGCTTGATAGATAAAGAAAGTTTACTCAATAATCAAATGGGGGGTAATAAAGCACCAAGTCGGTAAATGTAACAAACGTGAATGGGTAATTCCAAAACCGTACACAAAACGCTATAAAGTTATAATTTCAATATTAAACAGTTTAAGATCTTATTTTGTAAAAAGTGAAGAAAGCGTTGACAATACAAAATTGTCTGTGCAGAATCGCGTCAGATTGAAAATGCTTTCAGAAAGTTTCGATATTTCCCGCACATAGTTGTAGTGCACCAGAGTTTGGGCTTAAAATTGTTTCTGCAGAACGCGCTCTTCGCAGCAGTATGAAATGGCGGCTCCGGCAAGATATACGACATAAGAAAATTGGATCTCGGGGCGAGATTTACGATGAGATTAGTATGGAAATTAGTTTTGCGAAATTGCATTGCGCCCCGTGTGTGCTGAACGCTTTACAACTGCGCTGCGCTCCAAAATTGAAACTTTTCCTGATGCAATTCAACTGCTTTCGGGTTTAGATTTTCAATTAAAATCGCTCAACTTCAAATACTCAACTCAAAGAAGCAACTTTCTAGGCTTAGTTTTTGAGTTTTTAAAAGAACTAAATATTAGAGCAAAGAAAAGATCGATTAAAAGAATTTCGGGTTCGAACTGAAAATGTTTGAATGATCGCTTAAAAAAGGATATCTGTGTGTACAGACGATAGATTTTGAATAGCTCCGATAAAATGTTCGATGTATACCTATGTTCAGTATGCCTTTCTGTGTTTGGGAATTGAAAACCTTTTCTGGTGGAAACGGTCCGGAAGATAATGTGCTTTTTGCTAAACTACCAGACGACCAAAACCAAAAGTAAAAACATAAAATATTTGAGGAAATAAAACATGCGGATCTTATACCCTAAGCAATAGTTTGCAAAAATATTCAAAAGTTGAAGGTTTCCAACCAAATAATTTGTTTATTCTAATTTGAACGAAACTCCATAGTGAAGCAAACTGATGCTCTCTCTGGAGTATAATTGAGCCAAATAAACAAAGAGATAAAACAAACGCCCATACGCAAAGCCTCTAATTGCGATAACGAACCCTCGGACGTGTATTTCGCATCATATTTATAAGGATTAAACAAAGTTATCCGACTTTGCCACGCTCTCTGGCTTCATTCTTCGATTAAATGAAGCCGAAGCCCGAAAGCCTCGAAGCGTTTCGGTTAGCTTTTAAATGCATAATTCCTCTTAATACGCCCGCACACAATCATACAATACGATTATATTTAGCCAGAAAGCACGAAGACAAGATGAAACAAGCAAACCCTCCGAAAACGTTTCGGCAAATACCAATTTTCGCTATATAAATGCACCCATACGTTGTACTAATGCTCAAGATGTTAGGCATCAAGGTGAGGCTTACGCACTTTCAGTTCCGAATAGTATGAAGTTTAATTACTGGGATTCTGGAACTTGGGATCACGAAACCGCCTAAAACCTGCGAGAGGAAAGTCCTTGACATGCGGGCATTATAATTGGATGCAAAATTTCCTGCGCTGCAAGAGAAATGGCTTCGGCTCTTTGTTGCCAATAAAACATTTTAAATTGGTCTCTACATTAAATGATGTATGATCATGTAGTTGCATACATTATACAGAACAGAATCTTGGATCTGACCAACATCCAAGACAAAGAAAGAACTTTGACTTTTTGTCTTGGTCTTCTCCACTCTAGAGGAATACCAAATGTTTAAAATTATTGATCTGGTAGAAGTAACAAAACTTTTGGTTAAGTTTCTGAACACCCAATATTTGCTTGTTTTTTGCTTGTAATTCGATGCAAATTTGTGTGCTGCTTTTTAGCATAAGTTATTGGTGGAGATGCGTCCATTGGTCCAGCTGCATGCTGCATAATTTCAAAATCAGCTTTCCCAAACCTTATAACCAAAATCCAACAATTTATAGCAAAACATAAATAATTAAAATTACACAAAGTTTTCTTTGCGAAAAAATTCGGAATTTTGATTTGATGTTGATAGATCTTGTTATTATTTGTTTGATAAGTCGATGTGACATTCATAACAGTAATAAACTGAAAATATAGTAATATGCCTGAGGATATTCAAATAGCCATTCCGGATCGCTTCATCGTCACATCTAACATTGACTATGGTGGACATCGTTGCCGTCTGCAATAGGGAGAAATGGGAAATAGGGCGCCGTCGGCAAAGAGCAAACAACGATAGGGTATATAAAGGGGATCACCACCGATATGAACTCACATGGAAACGAAGATAGCAAATGATCAAATGATGGAAAAAAGGGAAAGACGAACGGTAGTGACAATACAGACATAACCACTCGTTATCATTCATCTGAAATGCAGACAAAGCACTATATGCATGTGTGGAAAGAGCGGGAGATGAAGGGGATGATGACATGAAACAGACGATGAAATGGAGGACTCCCTACATCCGCAGCGAGCGCATCCTCACACCAAGCGACTTTTTCCCAACCATGTTGTTCGTATTTTTCGAACCCTAAAATAAGGAAACGGAAAACAAACAAGCAGCAATGATTTTTACAGGAAGATGAGGAAGAATAACTTGTAAAGGTCTTCGGAAAAGAAATGGAAAGTTTGGCCATCGATGCGGAGAAAAAACTTCACTAGAGTGCTTTGAAATGACTGCCGGAATCGGAAACGATGGTGATGGTGGAGCGTTGGTCGCCATCAAGGACTAGCAAAATAACACCGAAAAAAATTAAGATGGATACAAATCAAATGGCTCAGATGAGTAAACAACCAGGGCAATGAAACGCAACGGGCAGGGACAGGAACTAAGCCATATTCAAAAAACCCGGATGGCCGTAAAAGAATTCAAATTTTTTATTCAAAATTACAATTGCTGAGATGTAGTGCTTTTACTGATGTGTTATTTAATGTGCTGATCTCTGGCGGTATACGACAAATTCAAGAATGGATTGCACAAAATCGGACGGACCCTGCAACCTGCAACCTGAACTAAAACTCATGTTCATGCTAAACCTGTTTCATGAAGGTAGTGAATTTTGTTTAGTGATATCATCATGAATATCTGGGAACACGCGAGCAGCACAACACAAGCGCAACATTGGAAAATGTTCTAAAGCACCTGCTAAGCCATCTTTTGGACTGAAGCTCAACCCAGTTACCTTTTTTTGTTCTTTTAATTTTAACTTTTGTTTATAAATTCGGAACTTACTCTTAGCTCCACAAATTAAATTAAATTTA
>JARJDT010010481.1:0-15457 GCA_030264655.1 Leptusa sp. GC000079
CACTGTATAGTATACCTGGAGAAGAGAAGTTCCACAGCTATGTAGAAGTTAAGTTCCTTTCGTCTTTCACCTATTTGCTTGCTGTTTGCTGTTCTATATGTTCGGTAAATTGTGAGAGTATAACAATGTTCCAAGCCCAGCGCCAGCATCTTCGCGACGAGCTTTCAGCATCTGGGGCAGCTCAGTTACTTATTCGACCATCTCGGCATCTAATCTAACAAGTATAACGTTTCCATTCTCTCTCTCCGAGGATTTATTAAGAAGACCACTGTATAATACATAAACTTGATAAATACATTCGTAGCAACATTTGTAGGTAACAATGCTGGTTGCGATAATTGAGTTGAAAGTTCTTCGTTAACACGATAATTACACGCGCGAATGGAGAATAATTGGTTTAATTATAAGGAGTATTAACTTAATTAATACAATTTTCGGGTGTGCATTTTAGTTTAGCTTTAACAAACATCAACCCACCCACACCGTTTAATATTCTTGTTGCCAGTTTTATGAATTGTAGAGTCAAATACGCGTTTTATAGCTGATGTTGATATGCATTAGCTTCTTGCATGGCTGAGAAATATGGGTTATTTCAGATTTAAACTGTGCCAAGAACGATGCGAATTTTTGTGCCAAATTTCAATGGGAAAACACAAACAGGCGAATTTTCATATTTATAACGCAATGTTTTGCAACACATATTTTGAGTTTATTAGATTTCCCAACGTTTATGATGCAAACAAATATTTTAGTTTTAATTAAAGCAATAATCTAGTTTCTGTGTGAATGTGCATAAAACCAGCCTAGTTAGAATATGTGCACATATTACACAACTTTTATTCAATGTCAGTAATAACTCACAACTTATATGTGAGAATGTGAGTTGCAGAATGTGTTCTTGCCATATGTATAGATATAGTTCATCATATGAGGCGCATTGGAAGAATAATAATCACCGGTATTACACATTATTATACGCATAAATCACTTGCAAATGGTTATTACCTTAATATTTCCTGAAATTTCTTCAACGTTTAAATGATGCAAACACTTAATTCTATTTAAATAAATGGATTTGCAGCAATTATCAATGAAGGATAAATCGTGCGCTTGGACTGCTTGAATTGTTAAACACGTTTTCATTATACTTATAGAAAATTAAGTGGCGAAAATAAGGAAGATTCTTCCACTACGCTGTTGTGCTCTGTTGTTTCCTAAATTATAAGTTGCTGGCTTTGTTGCGACGAGTACTTATGAATGTCAAGAATGAAATGTTATTTCGTTTAATTAAATATTGAGACGTCCACGAATGTTGTGCTTCCTGTGTCTTTAAGACTCGTGTTGTTGGCTTGGCATTTCTTGTCGGATCCTCGATTTACAAGCGGCATTATGAAGGCACGAACACAATATTTCTTGTCCTTCTTTCAAATTCCCTCTTTATACTGGTTGTTCTAATTCAATCACCAAAAATTATAAATAAGATCCCAAAATACAGGGTAATTTTTAAATTCAAACATTCCTCGAGATTAAATGAGCACCCTGTATATTCCCATCTATTGCTAAAACACTTAATAACTGTTTGTATTGTGAATAGTTGTTTCCAAGATTATGCGGCTGATATTTTTCAGTCGAATTCGAGCGAAGAATGAATTATTAATGTGAATTATGAGCGTGTGGAGTACCTGAATCGCGGTTGAAAATATCAGGCAAAGTGTCGTCGGAAATGTTAGCGGCGCATTTTTCACTAACGAACTTAACATCGGCGAGCATGTTGTTACAAGTGACAAAATGGCCATTGCGTTCGTACAAATGTTGTGCCTATAAAAATTCCGTCGGTAACGGATAAATGTGAGTCGGTTAATAAATTAAATGCGCGCACATCTTCACGCCGGTTCTCGTTTTCTTATTTAATACTAAAAATATGCATAACTCTGAATATGTGAAGACGTTTATTTCATTAAACAGTCACGTCGGCACTCTTGCTTCGGTGAAAAGTCGTAGGAGAAATGTGTCAACGACAAAATGGAAAAATATAAATTAAAATTACGAAATAGACAACACTCAAGTCACTTTTGAGTTTTGAGTACAAAAAAGCGCGCAGGAAGAAATAAAGAAATGCGCTAAGTTAATTGGCTTAAGTGCTTTCCGTGATAGTTGATAGTGGTTTTCGGTTTTATTTATCACGAAATAAATTATTGTTTTAATTTTAGCATTCAATTTGCTTCCCGTTCTTTTCTCACTAGACTGGTGTCATCACATATAAGTTTGCTTAAAGTGTTTTTTTTCACATATTAGAAATTCGCAAGCCACATTTTTGCGATTTAATACATTTAACGGATCGACACGCGGTGGCTGTTTTTTTTGCGTGGAACGTTTGAGGAGCATTCAGTGCAAGAAAAAGAGGGCACACAGTGGCAATAACTTTTTGATGAAAGCAACCGCCTGCCTTCAGCGCAGGCCAACAAACATCAAGCGAATCAAGGCAATGTTTTCGTCCTGTGCCTGTGCCTGTGTGCGGAAAGAAAAGCGAAGACACCAGTTTGCAGTTTCCAATGCGGAATGGCTCCGGTTATGGGATGATGAAAGACGAACGCGTGCTTCGAAATAGAATTCGCTGTTGCGCGTTAAAAAAATTGATCCTTTTTTTCGGACGCCAGGCACTAGCATCTGAAAGTTTATTCGCTTTTTTATTACCGCGTGGCACGCCCGCCGAAGAAAGCGGCACTAAATGCAAAAAAGGGTATTGGTGTTTCATGTATGCATGCATGCTATGCCAAAGTAGTTGCCAAACATCCACAGCGAGCGAACACGATGGATAACGTCGATCAGGATACATAACTTTTCTTTTTTGTTGTTAGGGTGCTTTCTTTTTTTAGGACCAAAACTTTGACAGTTGCCATGTGACGCACATATATAAAACAAAAGAGTAATCTAATTCGCACAACAAAATGCTCGTT
This sequence comes from Leptusa sp. GC000079, assembly GCA_030264655.1. NCBI lineage: Eukaryota > Metazoa > Arthropoda > Insecta > Coleoptera > Staphylinidae > Leptusa > Leptusa sp. GC000079. The sequence continues at coordinate 2,958 of JARJDT010010481.1, forward strand.
TTATATTTCGATAATAAATCAAATTTGTTCATAGTTTTCTCGTTTTCATATTCGACTTGAGTATTGACTATTGAGTTGACTCTAACATTTTTCCAGTGATTTTCTCGTCGAAATTGGAAGTCTTCCAAGATGTTTATCTACGGAATTATTGCTCGGCGAGACTGTTGAATGTGCGCTGTTCGGCTTAATTAATCGCGGTCGTGGCGAGACCTCGTATTCACATACACATTTTGTCAACGCGTTTTGTCATTTGCTGAATTGCTATCCAAGTACGCTCAACATCTCGAACTTTCAACTTGTTATGGAGTAAACTGCATATGGAACTATACTGCGACAAATGATGAGCATCATAATAATAATACTAATCATGTAGCATCACGGGATTTACGTGAAAAGTTGTTATTTGTTATTGTTAGTGCAACGAATTATATTCTAATAATTAGTAATTATAAAGTTCTCGCTTGATTAAAAGTTTAACGGTTTTTGTTTATGAATTTATTTCTTCAGCTGTAACCCTGTAACAAATCTGAAGTTGAAGTTGATACTTGTTTCTGCCTCGTTCGCTTGTTTCAATGACACTTTCTTATCTTCAACACCAAGCTGAAGACATTTTCTTTCTTAGCTCTTTTCTATATTGTACCTTGGTTTGCTGGGATCAGGCCATCGAGGATAGATAGTCCTTGGGTCTTGGGTCCTTTAGAGTTGTAAATAAATCGGACATACCATCTGCAGATAACAGATGACTTGGGCTGACTTGTTTCGACATGCGACGTGACTTGCTTGTTTGTTGGGGTACACAAACCCAACAAGATAAAACTAATGAAGAGCATCAGATGTGGATGGTTAAGATATCCAATGATGATCAAGCATTATAAACTCGAAGAGTGCGTTGTTTATGGTTCTGATATTGATAATAACTGGCTGATCGATGCTGCTCAAAAACACAGAAATCATTTTGACTCGATCAGTCGATAGGATGTGGGGCCATAATCGATCGAGTCAATCAATTATCGAAGAAGAAGATGAGGGTAATACATTATAGTCTGAGTGGTTTTATTGGTTTTGTTTGTCATTCAATATCAATAAAAGTGGGTGTAACTTGATATACATAGTTTTTACTCAATGAGTTTTTGACCACAAAGTTCGAACAACCCAAACCGAGCGGCGGCAAAAGAACGGATCATCTTTTAGGTTTAGCTTTAACTGACTCAGACTTGCGTTTAAACAGTTAAATTTCGTATTTGCTTAGGACTATGTTTGGTGCTTCTGAGTCTCTACATATACCGGAGCCGAAGAGCGTTTGTTAGCTTAGCACATACTCTACCCGACCAAGGGGTGTAAAATATCGTTGTATTAAAGGGACGAATCCGTTTGCTCTGGATGCTCACCCACACACGGACGGCGCCAGACTGATGCCAAATGCAATGCCAATGCCGAAACGTACAATTTGGTTGATTAATCAACGACGAACCGAACGACCTAGACACAAACACACCAGCGCGCATTTATATTAGGGCGAGAGCGGTCGATTTCGGCACCATTCGGGCCGACTTTGACTTTGACGTATAAGCAGTGATTTCGTCGATTCGCACAAAACTATACACGCCATCCGCGATGTTACACACACTGCACCAGCATGTTGGTAATTTGTTTTGCTGTTACAGAAGGGCGAAATCTCGATGAGTCGCCGAGCGATTTTCCCATTTTGCAAGGATTTCGTAATAAATTCCAATCGGGTAGCTCGCTACACTGCTCGAACACGCGCCCGAGAACATGTCAATGAATGATTCGATTCGCTCTTGTTTTGTATTTTTTTATGCTCACGGTGAACATGATAAAAGGGCAAAACATAAAAAATTAGACCCAGTCACGTCCATACAGGATGTTCAATAAAGTTAGTCATAACAGAAGGAAATTGCGGGAGGAAATTTGAGAGGACTTTGTATTAACTGAAAATATGAAGAGAACAGAACGAGTAAAAAGCCCGAAGCTGGAGCTGAAGACGCAACGCGAAGACGATAAAATGATAAAAGTTATGTCCAAGTTACAAATCACGATTTGGGGGGTTGTTAAGTCGTTATGTTTCCAGATATCGATATGAAACCGTAACGGAGTGAGAGGAAGATGAGAGGGTTATTGTTATGAGTGTTTTGACTTTTCGAGATGTACCCCGGGGTTGGTTGACTTGGGAGTCGAGTGTTAGTGATTTATTTAATGCCATCTTCATCTCTCATAACCATAACATAACCGTAGCCATTGCGAGCTATCAAATTTTCGACATTTTTGCCAAGCTGCAGACACATTTCATCATCAAAACTTTAAAGTTGTAACAAATTCTGCGGAAATGATTTTAGCAAACTTCAAGAAAGAAAAACCGCGTGAAAGAAACGTCAAATATCTAATTGTTGGTATTGCTCGATGTTTGATGGCATTGTTGTTATCCAATCCTTCCTCGCGTTCGGTTTCCGAGGCGTTGCAATTAAACTAAATATAGAAGCCTCGCAGCCGTAAACATTTCTTAATAGGCAAATTTAAGCCCACATAAACTTTCCACCGACACAGGCTTCGCATCAAGAAGCGCAAAGAACGATGCTTCCTCTGGTGTTGTAACACTTCGCGCATCTATTCATTTCATTTCATTCAGTTACCATACCCATAGATAGCTGCCAGTTATTTTATACCTTAAAGCACGGCACAGCTTTTCATTTAATATGCTTTGTTTTGTTTGTTCCCGTAGTTTGTTCGTTATTTTGTTATTACTTATTAAAATTATTACTGACCGAAGGCGACAAGCCTCTGTTCTCGCATTGTTGATTTCTGCGTTTCCTTGTTTTTATACATATGCGTTTACTTGAGCTTGCATTCATGCCACATATCGAAACTTCTTTCTGTTCGCGCATTCGACATCATGAAACATCGTGCGACGTGAATGTTGTAACTTTAACAACTAGCTAACTTTTGTTGTTAAAGTCTTTTAGAACTTGTCGGGTTGCTGTTATTGGCGCTGTCAAAGCTATAAAAGTTCTGGGTTTGTTGCTATTATTGTTGTTACCGTTCCTTGTGAGCAATGTAACTTATATATGTATAATATACAGGACGTAACGTAAGACTGTGTTGCATCTGATTGGCAAGCCAATATACTTAATTAATAATAATGGATAAATAAAGCGACTTTCGGACCACGGGCTGAAAGTCGCTTTATTTGTCCATTACTATTCATCCGGACGCGTATTTATCCTTTTAATTAATAATATTATTTATAATTATAATTATTAATATAGCCAAAAAGAATATTGGGTTAACCGAAATTTTCGGAACAATCTTAGACCTGGAACATACTTTATTCAGAGTCTATGGAAATAGAGTATATCTGAGTATATTTGGTTGCCAAAATAGTATTATCGTACAATTTCCTGTATTTTTCAACACTTTGTAGTTTGTTCTTATTTTCATTGCTTTAAATGGCATCAAAGTAAATTCTAATACAGAACGTAACACAAATAACACAATAGTAAAACGTATGCTTTACGATCTGGCGCATGCTAGAGACAAATTGCTGCAGTCTCTAACATTGTATATAAAGTTGGGAAAGTGCGCGGCTCTTCATGTTTGCCGGTATCACTTTGGCGTTTATATACTGCCTAGGCCGATATCATATTTTTCCGATTAATTAATTAAACGCGAGAGTCGACTTCACGTCTAACTCCCGTCTTAGCCGCTCCCACATTCCTTTCTGCCGTTGGGATTACCTCTCTTTACCATTAAATACAAACTGTATACAATCTATGCAGCATGCATTCTGAGTTTCATCTTGAAATATTCGAAATCAGAGGTTTCACAATTTCCCCATACATTCCGCATTTTTGGTCATAATCGATAACGTTAGAAATTTCAAACAAGTGCACAATTAAAATTTTGAGTTTAAGGATCTCACAATGTTGACGACTATGTAATTAAACAGCAAGATGTTTATGCTGATGGTGAAGATACCGATCTTTTTACGAGGATTAATTTGGTTCGGCTTCTTCAATGAATGCGTGCTTGTGCTGATGCCACAGATATTACAAATCAAATATGTGTCAGACGTTTTAAGTTAGGTTTTTGATAAATGCTCTCATAATTGTCGTTTAATTGGTACAAACTTGCCGCTTGTTACGCGTATCTGAAGTTCGCATCTACGCACGCTTGTTTGTAGATGTAGATCTTGTTATTCTCCAAATCCCTGATGCCTGCTCAGGATCAGTCAGCAGCAGCTTACGATTATGATGGGGTTTGGTCGCGTGTCACAATCAGATATGCGAATAATGAAAGACGATTTCATGATGTAGATTTCGATATCCTGAATGCGCCTCCGCGCATATACGCACCGCGTTTTTCATTATGCAGTTGGGATTGCTGGGAAATTGATGCTGCTGCACTAGACAGACGGCACCAGTGACAGAAGCCAGCATCCAATGCAGTCTCACAATAACAAATTTTGCACCATATACAGAGTGTCCTTAAAATAGATGTAGTTGTCTGTTGTCTTATTATCCTGTTTGTTGCCCGCGTCGTATGATTAGAGAAGCGTGACTTGTACTTAGGTTGTCGTCACGCATTGCTTTCGCTACTGATCTAAGTATAGGAGCATGCGAGGAGCTGGAACGCAAGCAACCCCACAAAACGCTTTATAGGCTCACCATCAGTAATGATTAATGTCCTATTTATGTCGGCGGATAAGTAAACCTTGACACTTTCGAGTAATTAAGCGGACGAAATTATTTTAGACGACGGCGAACTTCAGAATGCGACTATTAAAACCGCGCGCACTATGGAAGGCCGTTAAGGTGATATTTCAATTTTAATTTATGACTGGCGTCGTCGACATTCATATACGCACATATTTGATTTATTTACAATAATATATATCGACAATCATTTATCATTGCACTGAGAGGAATTTATATTCGCAAATTGCTCAACACGTGCGGGAGTTACTTCAAGCGCCAGGAATGAATGCCCAGGAATGTTTTCTTTTGATGTTGATGTTTTAATAAAATTTCAGTTTATTATTACAAAAAGTGTGTTTACTCTGGTTATGCGTGTGTCTTGCCTGTTTTGATGTGAATTTGCATTAGCCGCAAAATCAAAATATTTACAAGAAACACATTAGCTTTACTGTTGTGTGATTTGAAACAAAAACAAAAGCTTATAGTCCTTTTGGACTGCAAGAGTTGGAAACTTTTGGTGTGCTTTTGGGAAATATAAATTCATACAGCACATGTTTCATTTGCTTAGTTCTACTATGTTACACTTACTTCCGTCATCAACGAAGGGAAATTTCGGCATTCGGCTCTGTTTACAAAATACAACTTGAGCAAACGTTCTAAATTCGGCAAAACACCACAATGTTTGAGATGCGCTGGTGTGCAATTTAAATAATACAAATACTATTCGAATGTACTTATATTTGTTGATTCTTGGTTCATTTTATAGACATGTGTTGAATAAATATTTGAAATATTAATGAATACTTAAAAAATACTTCTTCGTTCAGAATGTTAATTATAGCTTCAAGAAAATGCAATTCCAATTAATGAGCATTCACTAAAAGAAAATCGATAAAAAAAAACTCGTTAAAATATACATTAGATATAAAACGCGTCTAGTTGAGTTAACTCGTAAGTGACAGATACACTTATTACATATTTAATTTGATGTGATTGCCTTTTTTGCGCTGTTTTTCTTCTACTTGCAAGCCCACTACAAAAACGCGTCGCTTCGGAGTTTTCTTTTTTTGGATTTTTATTGCCGATATATTTAAATTAAATGTTCCACCACGCGCATATAAAACCGGCTAAATCTAATTAATGCGTTCGAGGTGTTGCCTTAATGAATCGCATTTGTTTATTTAATTCATGCATTGATTTTATGAAGAGCTAATACAATTCCAGCTGGCAATATTAAAGTCAAGATGTTTAACGAGTGCTTTTTGTTGGGGAAAATTATTTAAAGATATACAGAGAAGTTGCGCATCTTTAAAGTTTGTAATTAACCGATAACTGAACACATTCTATGTATAGTCAGTGCTTTGGATAACAGAATGAAAAATATTTCACTTTGCGCTCTTGAAAAAATTAATCACACTTTACAACTCTGTGGATAAGTTGCGTAAATGTAATTGTAGCTCTTCATTGCGTTAGTGTCTTTTTGTCTTGTTCATTCCCCGGTTTTGTTATTTTATCTTTTTGATGTTATTTTATTTCATGTTTGTAAAGATGCGCGATGTTCACTGTATGAACGTAGGATGGTAATTTTCTTTATGATCGTTTAATAATTGCCCACCTACGTTCGTATTTACGATGGACACATCGCGATGCTGGGATCTTATTTATTTATTACCAGCAAGACAGCAAGTGACGCTTTTTTCTGCATATATGTTGAATTTTATGTTCGCTGGTATTAATCACATGCGAGCAGATCTGATGGTCGAGTTAATTCATCTCGGTGGCAATAATCATTCAAATGACAATTAAGTCATTCATTTAAGTTTGTTCAGGCATCAGACAGCACGCAAGCAAATACAAGCATCAGGTTTAAAAACAAACAACTAAGATCCATTGATAAAATGCAACTTTGGAACAATTGTACTTTGATAAGTAAATATTACAATCTGCTTGAATCACAACCAAATGTAATGAACATTGAAATGCAACTCGAGAACATTGTCACGTTCAAAATGCTATAATCATGGATGTGATATGTATGCAGATACAGCATTTATAGAAAATACAGGGAGTTCAAAAATTCTTATTAACTATAGATATGCAGGGTGGTTGTTTCTGTTATAAACCGTTTATGAAAAATTTTCATGTTTCTATTTATTTTAGAAACCTGACAATTTTTTTTAATTTAAATGGAAAAACAATTTGAAAAGAGCATTGAAAATGCTTTAAAATGACACTAAACTTGATATATGTAGTTTTTAATAAAAGCTTGAAATATCTCAAACGCTTTTTCCAGATTTCAAATATTTTAATTTTTGTGTTTTACTGGTTATCAAAATTTTAAACCTTCAAATGTACATAATCTTGTTTTTTGAAATGGAACACCCAGTATATTTTAGGCCGATGGACGTACAATTTAATTCTCTACAACATTTATCTAAGATTATTTTTCGATATTCAAAAATGATTCAACCTCAAAAACTTTTAATTTAAAATTAAGAATTATTGAACACCCTGTACAAGCCGGTATACAAAGATTTGCATATCATGTCGTAAATAACATTCAGCAACTTGCCAGCATTTTTTGGGGGCGCAGCATTTTCTTATCAATATAAAAATAATATATCGCAATTCGCAATAAAATATTTGAGATATATATCTCGCACACACTCGGCGAAAAGATGAAGTGCATTTCCTAGTGCAGTAAAGATTGCTTGCCAAGAACGGCAGACTTGAACACACATTGCGTTCGATCAATTTTATTTATGCATAACGAAAGATATTTTTCTTTTATAGCTAGTTCAATAATAAAATTATCGATAGAGCAAAAGTGCTGATCCAAGTTGTAATCGATTATGCACTTTATGATTATTTTACGACTGCGCGTCGATCAAGCGTTAAGTGACGATTTCCCGAGAATTAACTCCAACTCCAAGCTGTCAATTAAATTTCAGGGAAAACCACACAACATGACTGTGATGACGCTGAGATAGCTATAGCGTATTTGTTCTGTAGATTAAAAAACTTTTAAAAAGCGTGTGCAATCTATTCATGATACATGTTACAACTGTCGACAAATATGTCTGCACTGTGTTAGTGGACGATTTTTATGACTGGCGTTGTCGACGAGCCGGTAAATTACCGAACGAGCGAATGGCTTTTATGCGCGGAACGTATTAACTCCATGTTCTTACCATCGACTCGAATACTGGGTGTTCCAAATGAAATTGTTCTATTCGAAACCAAGAGATTTGTAGCTTTTTATGAAAAGCCTTTGTAGGCATTGTATATTTGCAATGTTCACACCAATAAAAACAAGCATCGAACTGAACATTTTTAAGGTAACTATAAACTCGCCCGGAATGCGTGAACGTTTCATTTCATGTGTACGCTATGGCTATGGCTATCGTATAAACCAATATAGAATATAGCAAGCACGAGGAAAATGTTCGCGCCATCCAAAGCGATTCGTAAATGTTTCACGCCTGAAACCTGCTTCGAATGATTCCAAACAACTACAGCAAGAGTTGTTGAGTGGATTCAGGATGTAGGCGCAGTTTAGGTTCAGTTACCGAAAACTTCATAATAACGACTTTCGTAAAACTGTAGTGTACCACCTTTATGGCGTAACAGAGTGCTTTGCAACTTTTCGCCAACGTCAGCAATTTCAACAAGTTGGGAAAAAAGAAAAACTATAAATGTAACTAAAGCACTTATAACGCACAGAGACGAACTCAGTTCTTTTCTGATTTAAAGAGTGTTCGAGTGTTTTTCTAAATCAAATTGTCAGAAGAAAACATTGGCTGTCATTAACCGTTAAGAAATTTTCATCAATTTTGGTTTACGCATCTTACGTAAACAAATCGAGAATTCTTGAGCAAAAATCTTGATCTCGACTTTTCTTGAGCAAAAATCTTGATCTCGTCTTTTCTTGAGCGCGTTACTCTTGGCTTGTCTGGAAATATTAACTGAATTTTTTTCTTGATCTCATCGAGAAATTTTGACATAGTCGAGTCAAGAAAATATTTGATCCGATTCTGTTTGAACTGTGAAGAAGTTCTATCGTAGATTCATCAAGAAAATTGCAATTTAATCCTTTTAAATCTTGGCGTTTCGTCTTTCTTCTTGCATTCAATTTGAAGATTGCGTATCCGCACGTAATGATGTTTAATCTAATTTGTTCTTCTTTTTGTTGCAGGTGAGTCCAGACTATAATATTCCGATCGATTCAGAGGCATAAATGGCTTCGTTTAAACATCGTCTGCACGTCTACGAGTTATGCAAGCGTATCGTCTCCAATCTCACTTATGTTGCGCTTTGAAAACGTGCAAGCAAAAGTATCGAAGGAGGAAAAGGTGGAGGGAAGAGATCCTACTAAATGCAGTTAATACTCCCTGGAGGACGGTGTCCTCTGAGGTTGTGCGTTACCTAAACCTCCTTAAACCTTCTCTGGGAACCCTTGGTAGGTGTACTTAGCCATGTCAGGATATCCGCAAACTCTTGCACTTGACAAGAAAATACGTGTAGTTTCACAGGTGTATTAAATTTTCCCATTGATTAACTAATTACCAAGAAAGAAAATTCTTCCACACAATTTTCTGTAAAGTTTTTAAAATTGTAAAAGTACTTGTAAATTACCACCCGATATTCGATAGTGGATGAGATTGGTTGCAAATCGACTTTAAGCCGGAATTTGGAAAACCGTCGACTCTTGAATCACGAAGCTCAAGCTTTGAGCTAACGATTTTGCTCGAGTGGTTTGAGGCTAAAAAGTTTTTCTGGTTAACTGACTTTTTGCTTTCGTTCCCTCTTTGCGGCGTCTGCTCCTCTATCACGATCTATGCTGTTGGCTAATACTTTGGGGGCCGCTTTGGCAAGTAAAACACCTTATAAAACATGCATGAGTTTGCGACACTCTTTCAACATAGCAAAACATAGTGATACCGAATTTAAAAGAGCTAAACATAAACTCGAACGACATGCTGCTGAAAATATTCCGTGGAAAACTTTCAGCTAATATGAACAAACACAACCGCCAATAAATCATGATATACTTGCGCAATCATTAAGCAACTTTTTTCAATAGAAAGAAGAACTAAGTCACGAAGTAGACTGCTAACAACTCCGGAGGTCTGCACATACATCTTGTAATTTTTAAACCTGTCCAAACATTCAATACAATTCATGCACTATCTTCTTACTTGTTACCATTGTTTTCTCGTTGAAAACATACGAAACAAGCTATTAACGAGCCCGAAGCCCAAGGTGAAGTACGTTTTTCAATGACAATTTTACGTTTAAAATGCCAATTTTCATTTCATTGCGCATATTTTACGCTGTATCTATACAAGCCATTGTTTTGCACAATTGTGCAGCAATAAATGCTTGATTTATTTCGAAGAGACGTGAATTATGCATAAAGCTCAAGTCTCAGGACAATTAAAATTATCTTCTCTCGAAGTAAAGTATTCGGAGATGGCAGAAGTAGACAAGTTCGTGATAGTTGCAAATTTTCAAATGGATGCTACATTAGATTAGAAGTAAATTTGTGAAATTGCGAATAACTTCGATGCACGTACGCGAGTCTGTTTAATATGCTTAACAAGATCACTTTACATACTCGATTCCCATTTGATTTTCATACGGTTTCCATTAGTAGACGACGAGTCTTGAGATACTTTAAGCTACACGGAGGGAAATCTTGTATGATGCCAATGTTGCGATGTGTTTCAGACGTTTACATCCGAGTTTGAACGTTTAACTTGCTTATTAGATTAAGAGTCTGCAACTTGTAATAGATAGTGATAAGTTTGACATGGAAATCTACCTGAACACCGGTTAAGGATCGATAAAAAGTGATTAATTCATTTCTCAAATTGACATGCAATTTGAATTTGTACTTCATTACGCAGTTTTAACTTGTTTCAATTAACTCACACTTCGGTGCATCTGCAGCAAGTCATGTGCTTGGTATTTCAATATGTTTTGTGCAAAAGCAAAACGAACGTGTTTACATGCACGTTGAACTAATTCGCAAAGCAGAAACCATCCACATATAGTCTAACTAGACTTAGTCCAGATTGTGAGAGGTTTGCTGCGTTTGCCAAAAAGCTGAACATTTCAACTTTGCCAGCTTCTCACATCGCAACAGTTGAAATAGACAACGAGCGCGCGCGTTCGCCATTCCCAATTCACACATATATTCGAAACTTTAACGTTTGCATCAATGTCAAGTTGTTGCGTAAACTAAAACGCTAAAACTAACAAGCTGTTTTAATTGACATTAAGTAAGTCTGCAACAAATTCACTCTATAGTTAGAAATCGTAATGCTTATTTTTTTCTACTAAAAAAACAACTTGTGTAAGTGACATCAAAATTAAAATCAAACATCTTAAATACATAAAAGTTGTTTTCACTTTTCAATTTCAATTGGTGTAATTTGATTTTCGCAAGTTTTACACTTGGTGAACTTTTACTTCTTTGTCGAATGTGTGGAACAGAATTAGTTGGCTCGACGTGGTCCACAACCATTCTTGTTGTTGGACCAAAGAAAGTAATAAAACTGCTTGTATTGTTCGAATCTGGATGAAAGTTCAAAGTTGCGGTGTTTGAAAGAATTGACCCGAATCAGTGCGGGAAAATCTAGTGGGAATCTATTCCTCGTTCCTTCCTCTCTGCTCTTCTTTTTTGACTTTTTACTTTTGTTTTAGTTTAAGCTTTAGTGGTACTACAATTGTTCTTTTAGTTATCTCCGTTGTTCAAACTTGTTGGTAGTTTTTCACCGCGCATCGTTTACGCTCACCACTAGAGTTTCATTACTAATAGTTTACGATTTCTTTTTTCGCCGAAAAACTTTGAACAAGCGTTTGTATAAAGTGTACAATCAATTTCTCAAATGAGTTTCAACTTCATACAAATTCCAATTTGATTGAAATGAAAGTGACTGCACTGTTTTGTAATATTTATTATTAACAAGTTTCTCGGTTTGCTGCAATTAGTTCACCAATTAAATATTCATTAAGGGTTTAACATTCATGCTTGTATCATTACGACTCTGATCGTGCAATAAACATTTAGCGTTAGTGCAAGCGTTGTGTTTGTTTATTAATGGAAAAATGAAATTTAATTACGTGAAAAGGTGTTTGTGAAGTTTTTCCGATTAATTAACTAACAATTAACAAATTGCATTAACATACATAACGGATTTAATTAAAATAACTGTAAATTTGCTACATAAACATGCAGAACGCTAAGTACCTACATCATGATATGAAACTTACTAAATGCTAAATAAACAATCTCAAATCTAAAGTTAAGAATTTCTAATTCAAATTATAAATTTGATTAAATTCCATATGCATATTTGAAACTCTGAATTGTTCAGTGTAAAGTACAGGGACTTCAAGAATGACACGAATTGCGCAAAGAAAATTGCCTAGATTTTATTCTAAGACAAATTTTGAGTAATTTTTGAACTCGTTGTATAATATTATTTCGAATTTATTTAATATTGCTCACTTTGAACACCTTGTAATTTTTGCTTTTGCATAAGCACGTTCACGTTATGGCGATGAACAACAACGACATAACCGAATGACATGTTATGGAAAGAGGAAATTAGTGTTTATAACAAAACTGCATAATGCTAATTAATATCCATAAAAATGCAAATTGTTAACGGTAAAAGCAACAAAATTAATTTCAATTCGTATACGTACAAATTGCATTGTCACCATATACGCCGGATATTTTATTTCGTTTGAATTTATTTGTTAATGAATAGAAAGATTAAC
>JARJDT010010484.1:0-11113 GCA_030264655.1 Leptusa sp. GC000079
AAAAAATAAAGCCGAGCGGGGGGCCCCAAAAAATTTCATCGGTCCACAGTCCATTGACATTGTGTTTCTCTACCTGCTATACCCGAACATAGGATGAATCCTGTGCAGTTCTGGAGAAAACATGTACATTTTTTGTAAGTACATATTTAAGTACAATTGAATCAATGCTTTATTAGCTTAGCATAGTAAATTTTCATAAAATTCCAGTGATCCAGTCAGTCATCAATATGACTTTTCGTCTTGTCAAAACTAATGGGTCTTTTTGGTGCGTTTGCGATGGTTTTGCATACAAGTTCGTCGCTCTTAATTCACTAGCTAGCACTAGCATTGTAGTTCCTATTTGTATCAAGCATATATTTACATAATCATAAACCGACACTTTTTTTGCGTTTCATTGCTATAGACATTCGGTAAATGCGCACTTTGTAAACTTTCGCAACTGAATTTTATTTGATTTGAACGTGGAGTTTCTAGCAATTGCCGCTCGAAACCAGTCTGCACGTCACTGCCTTGCTTTAGAGCAAGACGCCGAGAGCCCGGAAGATGTTGGCCAAAAAGTGATAGCCATACATATTACATGGTGCCCCCCTTCTTTTTGGACGCATTTTCGACTCTACGCTACAGGCTACCAAGCCAAGGCGCAAAGCAAAAGTGCGCTGTCGCTAGATGCGGCAAATTGAAATTGGTCAAAAGCAAAAGCATTCGCCGTTTGCCGACGCGACGCATTCGCTCGACGGCAGTCCTGGTAAATAGGTAGTAGTGCGCGTGAACGTAGTGCGCTACATCGGCGCCTCACCGATCCCTGGATTTTTCCTTTTATTTTTTGGAATATTTTTTTCATTTTCAAAATCGCCGAATATCTGCGAATTTTTTCGCCGAACTTAAAGCATGTTTCTTAAAGTTTGTGTCATTTGGTTCATAATCGGTGTGGCTGTTGCCGATGAAGAGATTCACACATGGGGTAAGTTTCAATTAAAAAAAAATCGTGATTAGCTCCATGTTAAATAATAGCCGAATAAAAGTTTTTGGTCGATGTTACGTTGGTTTGGCACGTTGCGGGCCAATACGAACGTGGACGAGAAGTGCCGCGCGAACGCCGCGAACCATCCTTCCATAGTACAACTTGCACTCGTCACGTAGACCGACCTCGTGGTTTCTTGTATCTCTTTCCATACAACGCATCCATCGCATTTTCGTATTTGTTTAGAGATCAATCGTTAATCATTTGTAATATTTGTATTGATTCTTATATTTGTATGAATTAGTTTATGAATGTGGAATGCCAATCTATAGCTATTTACATATTGTTGCAACTTGTGTGCGCAAAAAAATGAAAAAAACAAGTGCTAAAATTCTGAATGACAAGCTTACAACTTCTTTTTATCACTTGATACGAATTACGTGCTTGATTGATATTGCAGTTACGCAAATATTGGCTAAAAATATCAGTCATACGTGCATTTGCTGTCGGGAAAAAAATTGAAAAACCGCCAAATACCTAGCACTATATTGTTATGTAACTTATGAGCCGTTTGACATTGACTCGGAAAATGTGTTTCAGTTTGGTCTCACTGGCACAGATAAACATTTACCAAAAAGGCGATGCTTTCTCAAAATTATCATTACTTTATCGTTGCAAAACAAAAGTTATGTAACAATCATACACTTACGATATGATGTGAATTTATTGATCGCAATTCTAATTAATCATCATTATTTTATCTGCACTCTAATCGACATTAATTCATAATTAATGTACAATTATTATTTTTTATCTTTTGTCTTAATCAACAATAATTATATCATAGCTGTAAGTAGGTAAACAGCAATATTCAAATATCAAACGAATTATTTTTAAAGACTTTTGTCTTGTTATTTGCAAAATCTACGCAGTTCTCCAGGACACAACATTATTTCCCTGATAGTAAACCTTTCCAAATCCGCAGTTTCCGGGCATGGAAAACATGCATGCCTATAATACATACATATTTATTATGGTTTCTTTTGTATTTTGTTTTTATTTTGTTCAAAAATGCAAATAACTGTGACAAAACTAGTTTAGTTCATTTGCAATGGTAATTGTCATTAAATTGTAATAAGCTAAAGAGCAGTAATTTCGTACTTACCTTTTTATCATAGACGTCTTTTTATACAATTATTCATATTTTTTTTTTTAATTATTCATTTAAGAGATTAACGTATGCACATTTTTTTATATTTTATAATGACAAGTAATTTAATTCTGCTTCTGCTCATAAGCATAATAAAGGTTTTGATTACACCTCTAGTCGTGTTTGATTCTTTATATTGTTTGAATGTGAATGGAAGATAAATTGGAAAACACTCGTTTCAAACTACATAGTTAAAATTTTACATATTACAAATAATTATGAATGATTCATAATTTTTGGGTAAAATCCTACATATGCCTATGGCTACCGGGAAAACCGATCAATGCCCTCTAAACTTAACGAAACTGTGTCTGTAGATCATACTGAAGAACTGAAGGTTATTCGGTTATTCCATTTCATTAAACATTTAGAATTTATAAAATTACCGCCAATACGGCAATAAAGCTTAATTAGATTGCATGTTGACGCCTATATTTATCGAATTGTTGTATTACCTGTAAACAGAACACTCGCTAATTACCGGAAACGATCCAACACACATCCAACCAAAAACCACATGAACACTGATACAGCTTGCCAAATATTTGACGCATATTTAGTCAGTCTAAATCAATCAGTACCAAGGTCTTATCAATTGGGTTTATTTACGACCGCATATTAATTGCCTAAATTTTAATTATTAACGTTAAATAAAGAATAGTTTAATTTATTCTTATTTCAACAATCTTCAATCAATAAAAATCGATTGTGAATTGCAAAATTTCAAAACAAATTTAAACTTGAGTCGATGGTCAATGAAATGGACAATAAAGAACTATAAGATAAGCAAAGTACAAAACTATTACTTCCTTCCGAAACACTAACTTTTGCTTCTTGAAGTGTGTAATTGGCATACGTTTGCAAGAAAACAACCTCGTAACAATTTTTCGCATATTAAAATTATAAGTAATATAAATTGAAATTATTAGATTACAAGTGCAAAAAAATTAATAATTAAAGAAATTTCCGCTAGTGATTTTGTTCTTGACTTGACGCGTTTGCATTTGCAAAATGGCAACAAATTTATGTTTTTTTGTACGTTTCAGTCGCACTGCCGTTTATATTGCGATTTTCAATGCCAAATGGATACTTTCAATTGAAGATTGCATGTATTGTCAATAACAAAAGTAATTGTCTAATTAATACTTGTGGAATTACAAAAACCCAATTAAAACATTTTGAGATCTTAGGATAAGAATTAAAATAGTTTACATTCATCTTTGTCATTAAAAATATTCCACCAAAGTAAAAGTATTTCAACGTTTCAAACTATCACAAATCACATTGAAGTAATGTTAAGTAAAGAAAAGTAATATTGATAAAGTTATTGTTATTGGCAAATACATATTCTGTTTTGAAGTTTAAAATTGCAAAATGTAAAATGCATTAAATGAATGCCCGACACATAAACAGAATTTGCGTCACTTTTTCGTTGAAATTGCAATTTGAAAAGCATTCAATCTGAGAAGTTATAGTGCTATACTATGCCATCAATAATCATAAACATAGATAACTTCAACACCTAGGCTGGCTATCAACAAAAATCCGTACAAAAGTGTAAAACAATAAAAATTCGAAATCACTTACTATTGACATGCTTGCGGTATGTGGTCTAGCGATAGCATTTGCTTTTGTAAAACGTAAACTTTTTTTTCAGTCAAAATTGAATAGCTATTATCATAGAGGTTATTATCTATTATGTGATAATGATAAATAATGGGACTCCATAGAAAATATTTGTTTATAACTTATAAGTTTATACATATTGTTGAACTTTGATGAATATGAAATAATAAATCGCAACGACAACGTAATATAAAACTGACGAAGCATTAATGCATGTTCGCAATGTTGAATGTAGGATGCAGGATTCAAATATCCTTAGCGCCTTAGCTGGTGCCAGTGGAGAAGCCGGCGTACGTGACCGGCCGCACGTACGAAATTTCGAAGCCGCCACCGCCTTCATACTCCACTCCTTCTGAGCACGTGTTATCGATCGGCGCGATAACGCAAACAATGAGAAGTGAATGAGAGGGAGAGCGCCGGCGTCTCCCATACGCACGAAACTAAGCCAATTCAAATTCGCAATCGCAACTTGATGGCAATCAAAATTGCTGAGCTGTCGCGAAACCAAAATAATAAAACACTTTAGTCCATTAATAAATCTATTAATTTGGCAACACCAATTCACAACCATGCAAATGTCAACTATAGGTCCTCAAATATGAATTTCTTCACCCAGGTCAAGATATTTGATTGTTTATTTTATGAAATTTAAGAACCATCAATATCTGATTTGCAGATGGAAACCCAATACACTTTTTGGAATTTATTTATTTCTTTGCAATCATAAACACTTTTACTTTCTCTTTGATGTGGTTGCTAATTTGGAAGAAATGTTTGTTACAGATGTGGCAGTAGCAATAAAAGATCAAATAGAATTACTATCAAATGATGGTGCGCATCTCAAACCAATGGTAGAAAATTTCACAGACATCAAAGCACTAACGTACCATTATAATCGCAACCAATTCATTCTTTGCGATCGCAACAACAACAACGATACAATCTACATCTACGATTTGAACACCCAGGAAGTGCTGCCAGTGGTCGAGGACCTCGACGATGATATTCAAGGCATTGCTGTCGATCCAGTCACAGATACAGTGTACTGGACCGACGCCATCATGAGGACTATCAATAGTAAATCACTCAAAGACAACGCAACTACACTCAACTACTACGACCAACTCTTCCAATTTCAAGAACAACAACCCCAAGACATTGCAATTGATAGTTGTAAAAGGTGCAGCTAACAAAAACTCTTATAGATTTTATAAATCGAACATGCAATTAATTTTTCTAGAATGATTTATTGGACAAATTCAAATATCCAAACTCCAACAATCGAAAAGTCAACTATAATGGGAACCGATCGACAAGTACTAGTCCAAAGTGACCTGGTCATGCCCT
The DNA here is from genome assembly GCA_030264655.1 of Leptusa sp. GC000079. Taxonomy (NCBI): domain Eukaryota; kingdom Metazoa; phylum Arthropoda; class Insecta; order Coleoptera; family Staphylinidae; genus Leptusa; species Leptusa sp. GC000079. The sequence goes on from JARJDT010010484.1 coordinate 5,145, forward strand.
CCGGCATCGCCATCGATCAATTAGAGCAACGTTTATACTGGACTGACATGCGAGAAGGCATTTATTTCCGCATAGAAAGCATCGACTTCGACGGCAATGATCGACAAGTGATGTTTGAAGGCACGCATCAAAAACCATTCGGTCTGGCTGTCGATAAGGACTATATTTATTGGACGGATATCAACAACAATGCCCTGCGGCGGAAGGCCAAGTTCAACACGGACGATCCGGAAATTGTGCAGCATTTCGAAGGGAAGCCCAACGGGGTTGTCGCGCGCTATGTCGGCTTCCCCGAACAACCCAATTGCGATAAGTTAGCCTTGCTCATAAGGAACAAGAACAAGGCGAAGGAAAATGAGAAACACATCGCGTACATTCCCAGTGAGAACAAGACTTGTCCGATTTGCGTGCATGGCAAGCTGGAGGATTGTGCTTGCGAGTGCGAGCTTGGCTTTACGGGCGTGCAATGCGATGTGGATGTTTGTTATAATTACTGCCAGAATGGCCAATGTTCAATTGATGAAGGGAAACCGCAATGTGCTTGTGATCGCGGGTTCGCCGGCGAACGATGCGAGAAGAATCGTTGTGATAACTTCTGTTTGAATGATGGACTCTGCGATTTTGATACTAAATTGGCGCCACAGTGCAAGTGCCCTAAGGGGTTTAAAGGCAAACGGTGTGAGACTTTTGTACCTGTTAGCAATTTCGAGATTTGCAAATCAGTTTGTGTGAACACTTCAGAAAATGTTGTTGTTCATGATACAAAAGCATTTGCTTGCAGGTAATATTTAAAACAAAGAGTAGTTAGAGTAGTTACTTCACAATGGAGAAAATTCTACATTTTCTAGCCTCATTGCCTTGAAAATATTTAAAAGTAGAATTTTCTACACAAAGCTTGAAGATACATAAATATAAATACAGAGTGAACCTTAAGTGGCGCATTTCCTCTTGTGGGGTCGTTGGGGACCATTAAAGGAGGACCGTTTATTCCTCTAAGGTATTAACGGTTGAAGATTCAGTTTTAAAACAGTCAGTGGAAAATTTAATGTTTGAGTTGGAGATTTGTAGTTTTATTAAATATCTCAATTTATAAAACTCATAATTTTGCGAAATCTGGACGAGGATTATTTTCATAGGTATCGCGATTGATATATTTAAATTTAAACATTTAATTTCTCTAGATTTTGCGCAAACTTACAATTTCAGATTTTGTTCAGCCATTGGCTGATTTAAAATTAAATTTCCACTTTTAATCCCTAAGAGTGCACCACTTAAGATTCACCCTGTATTTCAGTAGTAAATTCTATAGCAACAAAGTACATTTTTCCCAGTTTAGAAAATACTCTTGTAGAATTTTCGTTATACACAGATGAAGTCATTTCTGGTACTTCAAGTATTAGCAAATTCTTTCCACTCTAGAGGGGCTTTTATGCTCAAAAAATTAACACGTAACAATTAATGTAAGACATTTAATTTAAAGTTGTAAGATATATACGATATAAACTTCACATAACCATTTATGCACACATTTAAGATGTGACATAATGTAAGACAATTAATAATTGGCCAACAATGTAAATAATTTTCTTAAATGTCTTACATTAAATGTTACATGTTAATTTTTTGAGCATAAAACCGCCTTAAGTTTCGATTGTTAAATTATTAATTTACTCGATTTTCAATTTAAGGTGTTCGGACTTTACCTACATGGCATTAGGATTGGAAAACAATAACGGAACGCATTCATTATCATCGTCAATGTTGGACGACTTCATTGACATTTCCAACCATCCGCTGTTTATTGTAATGATTGCAGGCAACATTATCATGTTAGTATTGTTACTAGTGCTGAGCGTTTACATTATGAAAATGAAACGTATGCGACCACGTATTAAAAAGCGTGTCGTGGTTAACAAAAACGTAACACCTTTAACGTATAGGCCTCAGACTGTCGAACAATGTGAGATTACAATTGAAGACTGTTGTAATATGAACATTTGCGAAACGGTAAGACAAACATTTTTTAAGAAATAATAGTTTGTTATAAATTAATTTGTGCTTTGTTGTTTAGCCTTGCTTTGAACCAAGAAATTTCCAATCTAAAAAGGACGAAAAGAAAACCCTCTTGTCAAGTATGGAGAACAACGAAGAGTTTTATTGAACACTCGGGGAATTTTTCAATCTTTGAACTAAAATGGGCAAACTAAAAACTTGGGGTAGGCTGTGACGTCCAAAAAGTATTACCATTGTTAAGTTTTGATATTTATATATTTATATGAAGAAAAAAGACTCTACCTTATGCTGTGTTCAAGGTACTTACACTAAAACAAATACGTTGAATGCGCGCTCTATTTGCTACTTACTATGTAGATGAAGGACTAAACACAAACAAAGTTAGTGTCTTATGTAACTATATGAGTGATTGTGTTATAATAATTGCCAAAAAAACAAGCTATTACTAAAAACAGCATAACTGCACGTTGGCGAATCTCAATATCTATAACGGCTTAACAACTTATCGTTTTGTAGGTGAAAATAGTGAAATTTCTTATTTCTAGTGACTTAATTTTAATTTTAAATCAATTTATACCTTGAAACGTTGAACCAAAAAAGTAAGTAATTGATCATTTATGATTTTGAATATAGTAATTTTTGCTCAATGTTAATTTTATTTTTATCAACAACGTTTTCGTACTTATAATTAGCCGATTAATTATATTTTGAAAGACTTTGTTCATTCATTCGATTTCGTAATTCATCTTTTCAGTTTCTATTTTTTTATCTAATTGATGTGCGTGCTTGACATAAACGTAAATATTGATAATATCAAAATGGCAAAAAGCGAATTGGCACAAATCATTTTCCATGCAATAAAATCTTAAAAACATAGGTAAATAATTTGCAATGTGTTGCATAATATCCGAGATGAAAAATGTGATATTATCGTACACATAATCAGAAACAACTATTATGTGTTTAAACCGCGACTTATTTTTTTGTACATACTTCTATTGTATGATAAATTAATAATGATTGAAGGACGTTCGTTTTTGATTGAAACCCAAAAATAATTCCTACAAATTCCGCAAGTTGTGTTCAAATGGAAATGGTGGAGGTTTTCTTGTAGCAGATTTTCAGGCTCCTGTTTTTAGGAAATTCCACCCCAGTTTTCCGCTTTCCGTGCCGCGTCGGTGGTGCCATCTGCGTTGCGCGGTGCGAAAGCGGAAAATCCGTGGAAAACGGGGTGCGACAGGCGGCAGGAGTGCAGGAGGACTCCTCGCTGAGCATAGCAGCACATTGGCAGCACAGGCACAGTTCGCCCCGGCCGGCTATTGATTGTAACAGCGCGCAGTGCCGTTGAGCCACAGCCCGCTCGTACCTGTGTCCCGTGTGTTTCTCAGTTGGGGCGTCACCACATTACGAAGTGACATTTACGGTGAATCAGTGGTGCACTAGTGCGTGCGGTGCGAAATGTGATCATCGGGCGGGATTGCGATTGAAAAGTACTGGCATGTCTAATATCGTGAACGAAGGTAATGGCTTTCTTAATCTCAAACTCTGCTCTAATTTCTCCCCAAGCAGCCTATATCACCCATTCCCAATGACCATTTACCATTGACATCGCCTTACTGAACTACATTTGCGATATTTCAACATAAATAAACTAACATAACACTTAAACAGTTAAGTAACAGTAAAGGAAATTTGTTATTCAAATCAATTCAAAAGTTTCAAAATGTACAAAAATTCAGGTCAAAACTTGTGACACGCGCATCTTCAAGGTTCAGTTCAATTAATTTGCGAGTTATTAAGGGGACAACACTGACGGAAAAGTTATTCTGGCATTGTATCGCCACTACTTGACATAGTCGGCGGCTTAGCTTGAAAGTATTTGTCTCGGACAATTGAAGTTTGGGGTAAAGTCGCGACAGGGATTTTGAACACCTTTGCGGGGAATAAGTTGAAATAGAAATCATCAGAGATTCGCACAAAGCACAAACGGCTCTTAATGTCTCAATTAGGAACTTACGTGTCGCCGCTTCAAAAGATTGCGCGTTTCGCCGCTCGCTTCGAGCAGATCGTCGGTGGTTGATAAGTGAGTGGAATCGGCGGATTGTGCACCGTCATATTGATTGAAGTTATTGTTGAACAATTCCTGCACTGGCTCGCTGTTGATTGAAGCGGGCTCGTGCCCGACGTCGTGCAGCATTTCGATTGCTATCATTTTCGGCGGTGCGGAATTTTCGATCGCCTTTGCATCTACATTAACGAAAACACAAAAACAATTTCAATTAAATATACAACAAGTGAAGTTAAGTGAGCAAACCATTGATTTTACTGCTCAGGTTCGTCGTTGTCTGGCTACGTGTCATTTCGTCCGACGAAGTGAGGTTTTGGAAATCGTATAATTGTTCGTTAACGACTTCTTGCAGTTGTGCCATTTCGTAGCGGATTTCTTTGACTTGCATATCGCGCGCTTGCAAGATTGCTTCGTATTTTTCAGTCTCGCATTGGGCGTGCTGCAGTTGCTTGCGAAGCTTTGTATTTTCTTTATCTGCTTCACTCTTCTCCGCTTGCAATTCGTCAATAAATAATTTCAATTGGACAGCGGATGGGCTGTCCTGCAATTCCAGTTGGACTTTTTGCTGCTCCACATTGAGCATTAATTCTGCATTCTTATTTTGTAACGTGTCAATGAGACAGTTTGCGTTGCTATACTGAAAACATTTCGGCAATAAATAATCTCAAGAAGACTTTTGAATAGTTTAAATTTACATTTGTTTTGTATTGTTCAATTTCGCCAATAAGTACTTTGGAATTTTCTTTTTCTTGTTTAAGTTGCACTTCTAGGCCTTCCTTTTCACACTTTAAGCGTGAACAGAGCAGTTCCATCTGCTGGCATGCCTTTTCAATCTTCTCCGAACTCTCCTCCAAGTGCTGTTGCAGCCTCACTGGTTCCAAAAACCACATATTTGGTGTCTGGCATGTTTCACTCTTCAAAGTCGGCTGTATAATCGACTGATTTGTTAGAACTTTATCAATCATTTCATTTTATGCTCTTTACTTACTTTTACCTTTAATTTGGTAGGTTTCAAATCCATTTCATGTTTTCTGATTGCTGTTTCAGCAATCACCTGAATATCTTGAGGCACGCGTTTCAGAGCATTTTGCATTTCGAGTAACATACCAAAAATGTTTGAATCAGCTACAAAACATAGAACAATTGATTTATTCTTGCAATTTCCGGTTTAGCTTTAAATTGGAAATTCAAAAATTGAAAAATAATTTTTAGAACGTTAGCATGTCGAAAATCGTACACGGTGTTCGAATCGAACTAAAGACCAGTTGATTTTCGCGCCATAAATAAATATCAAAATAATTGAATTTGTAAGTTTGTTTGATATGTATTATTTATGGCGCGAAATTCAATTGGTCATCAGCATCGTCTTCAGCATTGTTTTTCGTCTTTTGTATACTCTGCTCGGGATTAATTTGCTTAGCAGTTGGCCATTGTTATAAAATCATAAAGCAAACGTAAATATTGAAACCTTTGCAAGTGAATCAGTGAATCAAAAGATTAAGAATTGAAGACATGGCAAATTATATCGTGTTCACAAATTAGATTTGGCCATCACGTATACTTCTTAGTCTAAAGTTTTACTACCTAAGACCGCGAAGTAAACATTTGGTGCAGTTCCAATCCGGATTTTTGAAATACTTTTCCTTGTGATTTTCTCGTTTGATTTTGTTCATGACATAATTCATATATCAAAATCATAGGGTGAACAATTAAAAATTATCTTATGATGAAATCATAAATAATATCATAAGATCAGAAGTGAACGATATGTATATACAATATTTCTGGAAATATATGGTTTTATACAAAAACTATAATTTCATGATTAAAAAATTTATCGTGATATTTCAATTTATTGGGGTATGGTTCCTTATATTTTAAATTGTTC
>JARJDT010010495.1:0-11157 GCA_030264655.1 Leptusa sp. GC000079
AAAAACTAAAATTCACTTGCGACTAAAAAGTACGATGGTATGCCATAAAACAGTACATGCACATCTGTTGATTTCTAGTCACTTTCCTTCTTTGCAATTCAGATACGACAACTAACGTAGTTTTTCGTCTGATAGTCTATTAACGAATTTGAATTTTGAAAATTTATTAAGGCCGTTTAGGAGCACAAAAATTGAATGTTTTTACTTAATCGATATCAGATTTAATCAAAAAAAATACTAGAAGCAAAACGCCGGAAGTCTATTATATAAAACTCGGGTACGAGGTGAAAGATTTGTGTTGTTTTAAAAACCCTAATGTATAACAACATTTTATTTAAGATTTTCAACTATTTTCAACTATTTTTAAAATCGAATAATGTCTATCTGAAAGCTTTGGGTGGCGCCACCGTCTTAATTTTTGCTATACGAATTTGGTTGGCGCATATTCTTGAAATTTGAGTAGAAGTAGTAGGAATGTTCCGAGCAAAATTGAGTTTTCCACGTAAAGGGTATATCGACAAAGAGATGTCGCTACCATGCATATCCGTGCTGTGGAAAATCCGTGGAAAATTAGAACATCCTTGACATGGAAGGTGCTAATTCTAACACTCCGAGCAGATTCAAAGTTATAATCAACACTCTTAAAGCTTTTGTCAATGTGTCAAAAGAATTGACTGCAATAAGAAATTATTTCACTAATTAGATTTGCAAAATGCTCTTCGCAACACTCTTGGAATGATTGTGAACTAACGTCGACTCGGCCGCGGGCCCCGAGTTAGTTTACGTAAAGAGGAAAGGGAAAGCAATGGAAACGCTATGGAAATGAGTTTCCGTCTTGTCGCCCTTGCCTTTTGCCTGGCCCATTTTCATTCGGGATACATTTTCAGTGTTTTCAGTGTTTGTGTTGGTTCGCCAGTCCGACATTCACGTTGGCAATCGCGTACACATGTTAAACAAGTCTAAACATAGCAAAAGAGTATTTCGAACGGGAACAATGGATCTCGCAGGACAAAACAACCCCCAGTCCACTTGCCATTGTTGACTACCTACATTTTCATGATTTTATGCGATTTATTCATGAAACTTTAATTCATTCGCATCGTCATTGCTTTACCGTTTGGCCATTATCAAACATACATAGGTTTAAGTAAAGACAAAACACGAACCATCAACTATGTTCTTGTGTCAATTCGGAATGAAATATTTATTTAATAATCCGTTCCGAATTGAGGATCTGCTAAGTTATCACGTTATCAGGAAAGTAGCAAGTAACAAGGTTCACAAGGTTGTCACGATGTAAAGCATATGATATTATGAAACTTTTGATGTGTACCAGTGTACATAAATGGAATATGAATAGTTTTGCGCTTCAACAATGAAGAGCACGTTGATGAAGTTTACAACTCACGAGAGTCTAGAATCTAAACTGAAACTGCGTAAAGTTAAGCGATGCGTTCAATACTCTTGAGCCATTCTAGCGTAGAACGTCTCAAGTACGAGTTTAACTTTGCGACAAGCGACGATAAAATGAGAATTCTCGAATGTAAGAAAGTAATAGTCGCAAAAACCAAAATGCCGAAATGTAATGACGTTTAAAGAAAAACAAAACTATATGTATACATATGTAATAAGTTTAACATGAATCGGGAAATGCACAAACAAATGCATTGAATGCTTATTTTATCTAACTCGACAAAAACATCCGCGAGGCAGGACTACGTCTGCTGCTGTTGAAATGCTAAAACACTTTGTGGAAAATCGACTTTCAAGCCAGCACGACTGAAACAAGAAGTGAACAAGTAGTGTACCCTATTGATGCTTGTTTTTGTTTATCTAGTATTGCGATTCCTTGTTCGAGTCGTTGTCGTTGTCTTTTTGTTTCCGCTTTATGTTATTGTTCTTTTTATTCAGGGCATTTTTATGTTATGCGTTTGTTTACTGATTGTTTTCGTGTTTCCTTGTTTAAAGTTTCATTTTTAATAAAATTGAAAAACAACAACGTTGTGTTTCGACGAAGTTTAAAATCACATATATTTTAATTATCCTTTTTATGTAGTTTTTCGTTCATAGGTCGAAAGGATAATTGAGCTAATGATTCTTTGAATTAGTTAGTTTACCCATGTGAATGTAAAACTTTTGACTTTGACTCTGATGCTCGTATAGAAAATAACTACATGTACATGGATTTCACATTGGTATGATGAAAGAGCGCGGCTAGCAGTCGTACTCGTGTTTGGGGGCGGCAGCGTAGTCGTCGCCGATCGTTGTTAACCTCGTACGAGGAGAAGAGCCGCACGCCGCCGCGCATCTTGCCGCGTATAAAAGGGAAACGCGTCGGTGCGAATTCGTTATTAAGCAGGTGACTTTCGCGCATTGAACACATCTCGCTTTGTCTTCGAGGCACGAGATCGTATCTGATTGATCAAATTCTCTAGTAATTCATACACCTAACGCAAATCTATAGTTATACACAATTAAAGTTTATCGGAGCAAACACTATATTGACATGTAAGTTTATTTCCACATATTTTACCTGAGTTCACTTGATACTTGTCTTTTCATTGTCAAAACTCGGATCTGTTCATTATGCACAGCACATAAAATACAGAAGATATCTATGAAAACTATTTCACTAAACAAATGTGTGTTCGAAATGATTGATTGTTCGTAAACCCAAACTGATCCAAACCGAAACGGAATATCAACCAGCGTCAGTGGACAATTCATTATCGAATATGAGTTGCTGATTTGCATTAATTATCAATGTGCGTTTTATTATAATAAATGGAATTATGCAAATTTCATATTTGCATCATTTATATTGTGCTTGGAATATGAACATGAAATCCAAAACAATATATCGCTCGAATAAATTTTACTATCAACATTAAAAATTATTACAATATCAATATCTATGAATTCGTAATCAGGAAAATTATACTCGAAAGCGCAGGAACTAATAAAATGGTGTACTTTGCTTTCATTGTCCATGATTTTTGTATAAATCATGTAACTTTAGCAAATTAAGAAAGAAAAACTATTATATAAACTTTGACGAAAAGTCAAGCGCAATTTTCTCATTTTCCTGAATGTTTGCTATAGTTGTTTGTAAAAATAATTTTGTTTTTATGTCTTTCATCCCATACCGTCTTCTATTATCATTATTTTCTTTTATAATCCCTTTTCTTAACTGCAACGTTGATACTTAATTTACTTTTATTTCATTTATGTCCATTTAAGATAATTTAGTTACCTACTTCGTATACTTGCAAGTTTTATTTATATGTAGTTGAAGAAAATTGATAAGCAATGCTCCAGGGCAATTTTATTTATCTCACATTCACTGTTTTTTATTTAGGTCCAAATAAATTTCAATTTCCGATTTTTGCTATTTAATTTTAACGCATTTAGAAATGTATACAATATCCGGGCAGATGAAAGTTATAGCTTGAAATTTCCTGTCGTATTTGCAGAACAGTGTAAAAATTCGGGGAAAAACTGTTGACAAAGCTGAATAATTGAAACGAAAAACGTGTATACGTTTCAAATGTGTGTGCGTATAAATATTCGAACGTGCTTTATCAACATTTAGTCCTTTTCACTCACGTTCTCAGTGTGTCATGCTGAATAATCGAAATGCTTACTTAGGATTCGAGTGGAATTGCGGAATTGTCCAATATTTATTCCTTGATTTTGGCCAGATTCCGGAAACAAATAAAGAATAAATTAACTCGAAACTTTTAATTAGAAATTGTTTCCTTCCACTGCTACAGAGTGCAATCAAGATTAGTGTTGTGGCGATCGCGCCAAATCGTAGATTATTTAGAAAAGTGAGTTCGCACAACGCGCCGAAATCCAATTAATAATTGAAATCTATTACTAGCCGTGCGCTTATATTTCTTTCGAATCCGATTAGCTCTGCTCTAACTCGAGCATATTTGCACAAGTTTGCACTCTACGTGCAATTATAACAAACACACCTACAATGAGGCCAACTTAATCAAAACGAAATCCAATTACGTGCGTGTTGTGCCGTGGTGTGTGACCAGCGTTCGTTTAAAAATAATGCTGGACGCAGGAAAATGAAGAGTCAAGCGCGCGTTTGTGCAACATCAAGCGTTTTCATAAAATTGAAAATAAGCGAAAACCAAAGAAATAAAAAGTGGAACATGAAAACGAATGCTTCTTTTGAAAATTAAATAAAAATAAATTTAAGCAATCCAGACTTTCACATTTTCACTTAACCACCAGCAAACTCAATGCGGTTTCATGTTTATCGCTGATTCGTAAAAATGTGAATTTATATAAAATATAAAATGAATTTTCGTGCTGCACGAGCACCAAAAATCCCTCATAACCTCATATACTAAAAGAAACAAAGAGGAAAAGCTGCGATGTATTCAATAATAAAACCAAAATAAGGAAACATTCCTTTGGAAATGTTTAAAATGTCTTTTTTCGGGGGTTAGGTTACTTTTAAAATGGAAGTTTTATGCGAAATTATGCATTTTAAATGATTAATAGGCAGTTGTGCATGTTTTATATAGTTATTTTCCTTTCACTTCGTTTTCTTTCGTCTGAAAGCATGCCATTTCTTTTGTTTTCCTTTGTACGTGTTTTTCTAGAGTAAATTCGGAAAGGAAAGCCCGATAATAGAAAAGAAAGGCGGGATGAAGAAGCGGAGCTTGTCACGTTTTTTGTTCAAACGGCTTTTAACGTATTACGAATAAACAGTGGTTTTTCTGGTGATGTATTCAACAGGGATTCAAATTCAAGCCACTGGAGCACCAGAAGAGATGCTTTCGTCCTGTGGCGCTTTGTAAGGATAATAAATAAATTTCTATTGATAGATATATAGAATGTTGAATAAAAACCGGATCAGATGGAGGCGCAAAAGATCGAATAAGAACGGCTGCGATACGAAATGGAACGGAAAAGGGAACACACATACAAAGTGTTCAAAAGGAAAGGGGTTCATTGCACAAGATTCAGGGAGGCTGCAGGCAATCGTATATTATATGAGATGAGCAAAGTAGCAAACGGGATGAATCTGTGTGTGCTAGCATGAATAAGTTTTTACGATTTCCATTTCGACGCCGAAATGTCTCCATTTGTTACTTTCGCTTCTGACAAATACATTTTTATCAATTTCGAATGCACGACATTGGACACTGTTCGTAAAATCCACTCGAATGCAAATTTTGAGCCAAAGAAGTGGGAATTATTGAGTTTGCAGAAATGCCATTTAAACATTTCGCAAAACTCGAGGTAAATTATGCGAGTTTTAGTTTAAATTACCCTTTATAAACATTTACAGTTTAATGTTAAACATAAAAACGTAAGTTGTTTTATTATTGTTCAAGTTAAATGAAGTTTTAAAAACGAAAACTAGAAAAGTTCCAAGTATTTTTCATTATTCAGGAAAATTAAATACAAGTTTTGTAAAAGTAGAAAAGTTTTTCAAATAAAAAAACAAGAGAAACAATCGTTTAAATATTTCAGGTTGACAATGTTGTATATTTAGCTAATGATAATGACCTGGTGGTATTTTCTATTATGATTATTATTAATAGCACCACGGGATCGACCTTTTTCCGCCCTCATAGACGCATAAAAAGCGACCCCGACCTTTTTTCCGGCACCCTTTCACGTTCCGTGTGCTCTGTGTGCGTTTGTTACCTTCGTCCTCGACCATCCTTCGTTTAATGTGAAACGTACACATAGTAAATCTACCCACTACTATCTCAATCAGCTTCGATAAAGCACAACCATCTATCCAACTTTTATTCCTTTCTACAGAGTGTTAACGTTTTTGGGGGAGTAAAACGTAATGTTTACCTAATTTTCACCGAGGAAGCTTTCATTTATTATCTTTTATTGACAGTTCAATTTTCTATCAATCTCTACACCCTGTATAGACACGTGTGCGGTTGTTTTATAAGGTTGAATGTCGTGTGGTGTGAAGTGAAAGCGCGCCCAAGTATAAAATTGCCTCTACAGTTTGTAAAGTTTGCCGAGAAAAAAAGGGAAAAAGAGTGAACGAATCTAACTGAGTCAGAAAGTGGAAAAATTGGGATATGCCCTTGAGCCATCATACGTTCACTTTAGACTCATTCCTTGTTACACCTTTTTTATAAGTAAAAATATTTTTGGCCAAACTGCCAAAGGACTTGTAAAATTTTGATGCTCACGATTTATATTTTCCTCTTTTCCTGCCGTTTATTTGGGAACTGCAAAATTCTGCAAGCGAGAAGTGAGGAATCGACAGCGACAGAAAAGGGGAAAGAATGAAATATTCATCGTGATGCAAATATTTTCAAGCGCATTTCTTTTGTTCAACAGTGAAATATTTTATTCCTCAACATTGGACAATTCTTGAAGCTGAAACTCGCTATTATTTATCGATAAAGTTCCGTATCTTGTTTTATTAAAGCAATATTCTCAATAAACTCAATCAATAAATAATATATTCGCAGATACATATTTACGAAAATGAGCGCAAGAAAAAAGTCGATCACTGCTGCTTTATTAATGTTTATTAGTTACTCCATTTACATTTGTAGTGTTCATAATTTTATTATTTACTGAAAAAAAGTTCAATGCCAATCTATCAAAATCACGTTGTGTGCTTGCCATATGGCGGTATCGCGTGCGACGTCAATGATGGAGCAACAAGAATATGAAAATGTGTGACATTGAATTTTCCGATTGGGATTGCTGCTGCAGGCAACTTACAAACATCCTTCAATTTTTTTGCTTTATTTTGTAATGGAAATAAATTGACACCAATGACGTTCCAGGTTCGCAAGCGCCACAAAACGAATAACGCAAGAGTCGGGCGAATTCAAACTCGACATTCTCATTCGCATTCGCCGAAGAATCATCAATCACAAACCAACATCGGTGTTTATTTTTAAAAACAAATTTATTTCGCTCAGATTCCCGGTGCAAAAATAGAAATAAAAAAAAATCGAATCAAATTATTCTTGTTTTGGAACGCGGAGCAAATGTTGTATGTTATTAAGATAATAACTTTATTTACTAAGAAAATGTACACCCATTATCCTTGAATTTTCTCAACTTGTATCCTTGAACATGAGTCGATTCAATTTTGATAACGATTATCCGCGGCCCTATAATGTATATAGGTAATCTTATCCACTCTCGTGATGTATGTAGGTTAATGCATTGGGAAACATCAGGCGAGCAAATCAAATAAAATTCAAGAAAACGCTACTGAAATAACACCGTGAAAAGGTCAGCGCCGTAATTGATCGATCACCATCACGCTCCTTCCTCCCTGGTTTCGTATATTAGTCCCATTTAACAGCTACTGCAAAACAGCTGAATCAAATTATAATTTATACTCTTTAATCAAACCGAGCAACTCAGCAAGAATTTCTCTGATATGATTGTGCGAAAGCGATAGCGAGGAACTCTGCAAATGGGAATGCAACGGCAGGTTTCTAAATAATTAAAAAGCGAGCAAGCGTAGGTAGGTTTCGAAGAGAAATCGTTAATTGAACTAACGGAAATAGGTAGCGGTCCAGGTATGCAAAATGCATATACAGCGAGAAGGTTCAATTAGTGCAATTAGCTTAATTAAACGCACACAACAAAACGTGGGCGATTGTATGAGTGATGGCCGTGCAAACTGTGGTTCATTATGTCAACGAAGAACACTATGATGGGGGTGCTAAGCCTCCCACCAGGTACTATTAGCTTGTACATTATAAATGTTGTCATATATTCTCGTGGTTTAGGTTAACAATAATGATTTTCATAACAATGCCGCGCTGGAACGCTTGTGATATTAACTGTTCAAATAGTTAATGACGATGCGAACAAACTGCCGCAGTTAATTTGTTGATGGAATGATCAAAATGTAATTTATATCCTTTCGTTATATACGTTTTATATTTAATTTCGGATGGGATTTTTTATGAGGGCAAATATTATTTTCTGAGTGCGAGCGCTCAAATGCGCGCGCCTTTTACGAGCGTGTCCACGGCATTTTATTGATGGCGCGATCATAAAACGCATAACGATTTGATAAAAATCACATCAAAAAACAAACAATTCAACTTGATAGTTATATGCACGATGAAAGCACATTTGCATTGGCACAGCACCCGGGGCACAGGTGGCTTTTGCAGATTTTATTGATATAAAAGAACTAAACAAAAATATATGCAAATGTTCAAATAATAAAATGAATTTCACCATTAAAAATGCGCCTTATCGCGTTACGTTGAAGGCATTTGTTTGAATAAACTTGTGCGTATAATGATCATGATGAATCTTATCAGTCGCGCACCAGGACAATCATGTTTTACACGTGCCAAGCAGACTTTACGCTTTGACTACGCGTCTACGCCTGATGTTGTACCTAAACGTGACGATTATACATTATTATCCTTGTACTTTCACTTTAATTTTGCTATCTCAGTATATGTATATGCGCGTAATTGTGAAGGACTTTGGCACATCTTTCAACTTGAACTCTTTGCGCTTTTGATGCTCTTGCTCATTTTCATTCGAATGTTGTACGTACACGCTTTCACGCTGTGCTTAACATGTGTGTGCACGAGCAACGAAACGTAACGACGACATTTCGATAAAGCAAGATAATTAACCCCAAAGGAATTTAATACCCAGTTAACTGGGGTTTGTTCGCATCGCGCATTCAGACGTCGCGCTAGTTTCAAACAAATGTCCAAGTCCGGCGCGTTAAATTTTAACTTTTATGTCATTCAAGCAAAGAAACAAAAAAATACCCGACTCACAATTCATTTATGGGTTTAAATTAAGTTATCGTTTTGTTTATTGTAGTGCTACTGTATCCGGTATAGGTAATCCTGATGGCACACAAACACTTTCTATTTATGCCTAGTTTGTGTCGTTTCACGTTCGACGTGTTTATTGGGGCGCATTGCACGCTGATGATGATCGATTGTAGCAATAGAGCGTTAGCGTTATAGAATGCAGGTGTTAGCCCGTTAGTCGCGTTAGCGTGATGCCCAACACAATCTATACCGGACTTACATTGTCATAGCAACCGCACTATTCGATCACACGAGTAGAAATGCCTAGATTACATGTTCGAATTGGCATCATGTGAACATTATTTCTACCAGCACATAATGACGAAATTCAAAATTCGTTTATCGATGTTGTGTCGCAATGTGCGCAATTTTGAATTAAACATTAATATGTAATCTAATCCAGGGAAATAGAGTTGTTGATGCTGGTGATAGATAGATGTCCATTATGCTAAGCTCATGTGTCCAGATTGTCGATGTTTAACGGTCGAATGAAAATTTAACATGCGGGCGTTTCGCGTTTGCCATCAATTAAAACTATCAATCCACGCCCGACCAGACAGTATAAATATTTAATTACATTTTCATTGTTGCTTTCAATCATCATGCTGCAGAATTCGATTTCAAATTGAAATACATTTTTAAAGAATTTCAATAAAGACTTAGTCAATACTTTTGTAAGAAAGAAAATGAGAAAAGTTTCAAGGAAAAGACCAAAAAGGAAATTGCCGGTGGAAAGCGAATGGCCGCTCCAACTTGCTTTGTTACTTTGGTAACAATAATAAAAGAATAGTTTTAGTTATGTGGGTTATGGCAGTTATGGTACTTGTAAATTAGGTTATGACAAAGGCAACAGTAACAGTGAGACTATATTACTCGTAAATCTGGGCATGCAAATCCGTCGAGATTAATCTAAGGGCGCATTCGGAACGGAACGCGCCGACCTCATTAAACCATTTTGCATTTAACTTCATTCGCTCCTATCTACCAGGCGCACAACTAACACAAATCACAATATTATCGCATTGAAAGTAATATACCTAGCCAGCAATGGTGTGGAACACAGCAGCGCCCGGCGCCTCCACAATGGCCTTTAAATTATTAATGCAAGTCAGATACAATAATTAAGTCGATTAATTATTAACACGCGTACCTACCATCAACTTGGCTTGTAAATCTTACACACACATATCGCATTATTGATTTTCTAATTTATAATATGTTTTGTAGAAATTAATAAGTAACATTTTACATCATCAAATACAAAATAAACGAAAACGAGCACAGTTTAAAATGTCGATAAGTACAAAGTGGAGTTGGTAAATTGCCATTGCCAATGGCAACGCTTGTGTTTATTGTGCTTCGAGGGCAACACGTTGCCTGTATTTTTCTTTTTAATGGAAACCATTTGCAGATTTGGAGTATGTGGATCACGTTTTATTATCGCGCATTTCGGTTGTTTCGAATTTGTGTAATGCGCGCGATTTGCGAAATTGTTCTAACAATGCATAAACAGGGAATATTTCAACTTTCAAGGGTTTGGTTTACGCGTCCGTTTGATTTGGTTCTGAAACGCAAACGATCTAAAGATAAAAGGCGATATCCTTAGCCATACGTCATACGTGCCGATGCGGATAAAGCAACACCCTTTTTTAGTTGATTTTTTGTTGATGTTTTTTTTGCTGTAAAGCATCCTTGGCCCTTGGAAAGCCAAAGCTAAACGCGGTACTAGTTGTTATAGTTGGATGGATCTGGATGAAACGCGCTCGAGTGCGTTCCTAATTGCTGTAATTTGCATGCTTGTTTCGTACAACCAGCCCACCACTGTGGCAAAAAGCAAATCTAATTATAAGCTTTTATTACTTTGTACATCAGGATATGCGATGAGTGCAGAACTGATGCACACAAAAGTGAAATTCGTTTATCGTTCAAACACAAGGGGTTTGACATTGCAGTAAAACGGGAATTAACAAATCGTATATTCGCATCGAGCAGATATAATTTTAAGTATTTCGATTGTGATATTGTTAAGTCTTTATTGGTGTTTGTGCATTGGCCATTAACCAATAAAAACTAACTTTGATGACTTTGCGCACATTAACCAGAGACTCGATAGTCTTAACTTTTAATGACCTGAAAGTCGTTGACGACAAATTAGACGGGGCTTTTGTTTTAATCATGCCAAGTACCCCGCAAAACTTTACAACATTCTTTTCTAGGCTCTTTGGAGTTCTTAATTTTTCTTGTGAGAAAGTGTTCACTTTGTTGGCTTTGTGTAGTGATTAACGTACTTCAAAAATAAACTAGAAATTTTATGAATTGCTTGTTATGAAAT
>JARJDT010010499.1:0-10284 GCA_030264655.1 Leptusa sp. GC000079
AAAAACAATTTTTGGCAAAGGATACACAGCAAATTGGTCTACAGAATTATTTAAAGTTAATAAAGTTAAAATATCAAATCGTTGTGTTTATTTATTAGAAGATATGAACGCTCATCTAATACTAGGTGCTTTCTATGAACAAGAATTACAAATAGCAAAATTTGATGATATATATTTAGTAGAAAAAGTAATACGTAAAAAAGGAGCTAAAGTATATGTAAAATGGTTAGGTTTAGATAAATCTCATAATAGTTGGATAGATAAAAGTAATTCATATAAATAAGTTTTATTGTTCAACATAAATAAAAGTTTTTTAAAATTGTGTACGACACTTTTTTATAAATTTGAACCTCAAAATGCTGATTGAATGCAATCGAGAATGCTATTTCAACAATGTATCAGCGTATGGCACTTTTATGCAAAAAGTGATGTGTGAAAGTTTTACATTTATTTACACGCATCATACAAATTTTAACCATGAGTGAGTGAAGTACTTGTAAATTTATATTTGCATAGATAAAAGAGTGTTACACTAATTTATTACTGAAAATTCTGTTTTAAAGGATAATTTAATGAACTAACTTAATTTATATAAAAACTAACAGCCCCACTCCACCCCCATCCCCATTTAATGGTGATTCAATGGCTATGGCAATTCAAATTAATTTTATATTAAATGCTCATACACATGGCCATGGTGAACCATCTGGCGAGGAGGGCAGAGCGGTGGGGTAGACGGAGGCTTAGGAATGCTGGGAACTTTTCCCCCATCATTTTACAGTTTACCTATATGCCGCTTGATGGCGCTGTGTTAGGGCGTTACATATTTCTCCAACACAGGCTCTCAACCCGCCCCCAAGGATCAGCTACCCGCCGCTAGGTGGCGCTACGGTCGGTTACAGTTTTCCCCAACACTAGCTCTGAACCGGCCCCGAAGGTTCAGCTACCCGCCGCTACCCACCGCTAGGTGGCGCCGTGGTCGATTACAGTTTTCCCCCGTGTTCTACCGCCCCCATACCGCCACTAGTTCGTCTACTCGCCGCTAGAGCAATCGCGGCGCTGATGTCGAGGGCGGGGGCGGTCCCAGTCCTCTCTAATCCTATCTACTTATTTTTCTTAAACTATAAATGAAGAATTCACAAAAACGTAATACATATATCTATACAAAATTATATCGAGGCAAAAATATCGATATATCGATATATTTGACAATGTATAAAAAAATGAGGACAAGTAAAATTTCCTTGTACTTAGTTTGGTATAGAACTTATCATTATTTAACTACTAACTTAACTTCTACAGCCGTTTTATCGATGCAAAATTTCATTTCTGAATGATATAATCGACCCTATGTGCGTACTAACAACTTTTAAAATTTTATCAGTTCCTCTGGCAGTGAAGATAAAAACAAAAGTTTGGATAATCGGCTTCCGGTTAAACGATTTCTGCTTTTAGTTGCAGTGGCGCCAGCCTTAGAAAATAATCGCTGATGGGAACTGGGAACTGATGTAGCAACAACACATAGTTTTTGTAGAGCTAATTTGTGCAAGTGTGGATATACCTCTTTCATTTCATCCCATACCACCGGGTTTTCTTTTAGATTTCTGACGGGCACTGGTAAATATTGAGAAAGTTCGTCAAACTTCTCGCTACTTTTCTTATTTTTTTGCGTGTGACCAATTTTTTTATGAGGCGCCCACAAATCAAAAGATTCATTTTGCAAATTCTGTTCATCGCAGGAAGAGGATGAAGATGATGCATTTGAGAAGTCTACTGCTATTTTGGCAATTTCATTTTTTATACCTCTGGTAGTATTCACCATAGCCAGTGAAGATGATGCATTTGAGAAGTCCACTGCTATCTCGGCAATTTCATTTTTTATACCTCTGGTAGTATTCGCCATAGCCAGAGGTTCTTTAAAATGAAGATTTTCAAAGCGGGGATCTAACATGGTCGCAAGCTTTCACAGCAAGCAAAGAACATTTTTCCACTAAACCAAATCGCTTCCCCTATTCCTTTAAAATTTCTGGTTTCAATTTACTGCCTATATCATCAGAATGCGTTTTTAAGCCTTCATACTGAGCTACCAAAGATGCTACCATAGGTATTACTTTATTCAGCGTAATATAATTTTGTCCACTCATTTCCTTGGTCGTTTGTTCTAGCGGATATACAAGTTGGCAATTCTTCAATTCTTGTAGCTCAGGAGCATTTACGTTGGACAAAATAATATTACCAACAAGTGATGCCAACTTTAAAAATCATCCAAATCATATAATTTGATGAATTCCACCTCGTTTTAACATCCAAAATAAGTTTTAGTATATTTCCTTCTAGTACACTCTTGTTTTTTGATATTTGCGATCACTGGCATGAACACTACGTTTAAACCAAGCGACAATTGCACGTACTTTTTCATACAATTGAGGCGCAAGTTATTTGTATTTTTAATGGAATGCTCACATACTAAATTAATTGTATGGGCAAAACAGGGCACATGTTTATTTTTTCCCATTAAGTCTTGGCATCTTTTACCATATTTGCTCCATTATCGAGTCGACAGGAATTTGCCATATGCTTAATGTCTCAGATAGAATTTTCGTGATATATTCAGAGATGTGCGATTCGATCAGCTCCGTTACCCCAGTGTAGCCGAACTATTATCAAGCCCGTTTATGAAATGAATTGTCACACCAATAAAACTCTTCGTCTGCATGTCATTAGTCCATATATCCGTGGTTACAGTAAAATGTTTTACATTTTTTAACATGGATTTAAAGCTGGCGGAGACAATATCATATTTTTGGTCCTATTTGTATCCGTATTTCTAGTAGGCACCTTGTACACGGGTGAGGTTTCTTTTAGTAGATCTAAAAACCCTCTACCTTCAAGAACATTAACGGGCATGTTGTCATGTACCACAAAGTTCACAATGGCTTCGGTAATTTTCAGATTTTTAGAACCACCTTCTAAAAAAGATAAAAATATGAATTAGATTAGTATAGTATAAAAAAAGCTTTATATTAGACCTGAATAGGAAGTAGCCTTTTTAAAAAGATTGGTTATTGTTGGTTGTATCAGTTCATAAGATGAAGTTTCTTATGCTGAGGCAAAAGAAGATGAAGCTCCTGCATCCAATTCTGATTGTTCTGTTTCTGAATGTTCCGATTCATTTATGACAGTTGCAGTAGATGTTGTTGATTAAGGGGATGCCTGTATATCCATTTGTCCAGTATTATCTTTAAACTATACCATAACATATTAATTTTACAAAACTGTTCCGATTTTCTGAATAATATTACTATTTGAATTTGTATGTATTGTTGTTGATATATGGATATTATTTATCTAATATTTATTTATTGACTAATTTGCAGTAAGCAACACAATTAACGCTGGATAAGGTTAGTATAAAAAATATACTAACCTTATCCAGCGTTAATTGTGTTGTTGTACTTGTTTTTCTTTTGTTTTCTGCTGGAGTACCTATAGCTTCAGAGTCTTCAGATGTCGTGCAATTATATACATCTTTATGTTTTTGCTTCAAGTGAGCTGTTAAATTTGATGTATTATTTATTTATTATGGTTTATTGGCAGCAGGTGCCAATGGGCCACCGACCGCAGTCTTTCAGCCCTATTTGATGTATTTTCCGGAGTTTTTACTTTTCGCGAACAAACTTTGCACTGTGACCCTTCTTTAGAGAGTTTTGTGAAATATTTCCATATCACAGATCTTGGAGGATCCATGATAGATATTTTATAGAGACGAGTCGAATCACATACAAAAACTTTTAAAGATATGAATTGTATTTTATGATGTTCCAGTTTTGGGTTTTAACTGGTTTTATACTTCGAACGGTCAAAATTGTGTGCAGTAAATAAATTGTAGGCCGTTTTTGATTACTATGCACAATTTCGGCTAGACACTGGAGTCTCGGCAGTTTGAAACCAGTCAAAACGTCTGTAGAAACAGACCTAAAGATTATGGTTTTTAATTGTTGATACTTATAGTTTTACATTCGGTTTAGATGCACTGGCTTTTCGTTATTCAGAAACAATTGCGTTGCCGTTGATCATGAGCGCACACACTTGGATGATGAGCACACCCTGCACACCACGACACCACGAGCCCACTTGGTAATTGGTTTATCGAATTTGCGAATTGTGTGATATCTGATGTCGATGCGATGTAGATGGCCGATGCCGATATGAAATTGTGAATTTGTGAAAAGCAAACGAAAGAAAACGAAAAGCGTGGAGCCGGTGACTCATCTCACTTAATCACTTTGCACGCTTGTGGCTTGCACTTGCGCAATGAGAATACTGACAATTAACAACTGACGGAGAACGCTGAAAGAGAAGGGGTCAAGTCAAGGAACAACACAAGTAACAAATAATTAGCAAAAAACCCACTAGGCGAACAGCAAAGAATTATAAATAAAAAATTCAATTTTCCGATATATTTAGTAATAAATCGATATATCGTGATATAAAATATATATCGATATGTCGTTGCCATTCAGAAATCTGCTTCTGCAACCAAAATTCTTGAAACAAAATCCTTATACAACTCTTCCAAATGCTGCATATAGATACGCAAATTATCCACTCCGTTGTCATCATTGTATTTTGAAAGATTGGAAAACATAGCCACGTCAAAAGTAAATTTTATGTAATTTTAATTTAGCCATAAAAGCAGTGATTCAACTTTTTGTTTTTATCAAAGTAAGATTTTTGCCTTGAAGTTGCAAGTTTACTTCATTTAATATTGTGCCGGTTTATAACAAACGATTCTAGTGTAACTTAGTGCAGGATGACGTCATCAATGAGAATCTAAGCACGAAATATGTGTGATTCTGTGATCTGTGGGCGTGGGTGCATTTCCAATTGTCTTGCGAATTGTTAAATATTTTATCATCTGAACTAATTGATTCTTCATCGTCATCAGACTCTTCCAGCAGTGTTGAAGATTTGGAGCTTATCTTGGAGAATTGCAAAAAGAAAGAAAATACGAGAAAATGCATTAAAAATTATTTTGCAGACGTTATCACACTTTATAGTGAAAAAGAATTTAGAACGCATTTTCGTGTCTCGCAATTTGTTTGAAGAGTTGAGTAGTTAATTTGAGAATGATGATATTTATACAAAAATTGAATCCACTTATAACAAGATTCCAGCATCAAGGCAAATTGCTTTATTTCTTTGGTTTGCTGGCCATGAGGCTTGCTCATTCCGAGATATTGGGGATCGGTTTGACTTCTCTCTGTGGGCAGTAAACCATACAATAAGGAGAGTAACATCGTTCCTCAGTAATACGGCACCAAAGGTGATTAGGTGGCCAAATGAAGAAGAAAAGGTTGCATCTGTAAATCACTATGAAATACCGAATGTGATAGGTAAGTTGCTTACACACTCACATTCAATCGACTACTTAACAAATTGTCCTGGCATATAAATTTGCAGGTAATATAGATGGAACTAGTACAAATATTGATCCACCCAATAAAAATCCTGATGAATACATTGATTGAAAAGGCAATGTAACTGTTGTTATGCAGTGAGTCTGTAATGAACAAAAGAAGTTCATTCACCTTTTCATTGGCTTTCCAGGATCATTCCATGATAGCAGGGTTTTAAAAAACTCAAATATTGCAAATAAGATAAAACATGATGAAGGTAAAAATCATGTTCAAAATAATCTAATCGTTTCAATAGGTGCATTTTATTTAACCAAATGTAATACGAGTGAAATTTAAACAATCACAATCGACCAATTGGAGTCCTTCAAATCAGTGAATCACAATTTTCCCAATTGTTTTATTGCATTTCACAGTCATGCGTAATACTTTTAGGAACGGCTAAATGTCCATACGCGTGCCAAATTTTAATATATGCAACACACAATACAAGAATGTTATTATATGCAACACACAATACGAACTTTATTGATTTTTGAAATTCACTAGCTTCCGGCACGCTAATTTATTCATGTTTAAAGGAATTTCTCGCTATTAATTTCTTCAATATTTTTCTCGGCATTTGTATATATTTTTAAATATTAAAATATAATGTGTTAGAAGGATACATTACAAGATCAATAATTACATCTATAAGTATTCGTGATTGAAGTTATTATTACTTAAAATGTTACGAATTTTAGCGGTCTCTCCGAAGTTTGGCTTAGAATTTATGCGATTTTTTTTGTGAATTACTTTGTGAATTATATATTTTTGTAAAAGTTTCAGTTTCGTCATTTCCAATTTCAAACATTGTAAGAGCAGACTTAACAAACTTATCAACATGTTTTATAAATCTTTCGCTGGTCTCCTCCTCTACTTTTAAAGTAAGTGCATTTTATCTGCATAAAAGTTCTGTTTTAAACGTAAAATCATCATTATTTTTATTCGTAAAACTTTCTATAAATGTAGATAACTCTTCCTTGTGGGAATGATTTGATTCAACACATTTACTGTTGGAGGTTTGTTCTATATTTGAATCAGACTTTACTGCTAGAATATAATGTATGTGTTTGCAAATAGTATGTTTAATATAGTAATCAGCACATGTACCGCTGTAACAATGAACACATATTTTGCAATAATCGCACATAAGATCACAGCAATTAGAACTTTGAATTTTCAATATATTATATGATTCTTCTAAACCTTCGCTATATATTTTAAAATGTCCTTCAGTACCAGTGTCATGCAATGTAAATTTTGAATTCATTGCAGTCTTATGACGATTCATGATGTGTTGTATATGGGTAGTCCGTTTTCCTTTGGTTTTTTTAATTAATCTATCCACACATTTATCTCGAATAAAATTTAATAATGCATGCAACCCTTTATCTAAACGTTTTACTTTTAGTCCATCTAAATAATATATTTTAATGTTTTATGTGCTGACTCCAGTCGCATATTTGTATTTATCTCGCAAACTTTCCTGAAGCACATTGCCCATTGCTCCACATTGGACATATAAGATTTATCAAAATAAGTGGCAAATGCTTCACAATCCTCGTCGTCTTTGAATTTGTTCATGAACGAGTTATAAGATTCAGCAAACTGATCCTCGCAAAGAATAGTTTGCAAATATTTCAGAGTTTTATAAATTAAACTCGGTTTATTTTTCCCGCTTATTTTGTGTAATTGCTTTTGTCAAGCACGATCAATGTGCCAAGCACAATATAATTGATACTTTGGCTTGTCCATAGTTGTTACCCATGCAGGTATTATACACATTTGTTATATCAGACAAATGTGTTTACATTTTTCTTACAGCCCAGCCTATCCATAATTTTAGTAAAAAAGACTTCGTAAATAGAAGTGTCTTTGCGGTTAGAAAGCATGCAAGCACATGGAAAACCTTCCCCATATTCATCAATAACTAATACTGTTGTGAGTTCAAAATCATAACTGTTAAGACCATGAGTGCCATCGATACATACTATATTACTACCAAATTTTTTTTAACATAATTTCCTGTGAAGTAGACATAAAAATTAAACAAAAATCATGTGCTTCTAAAATTAAATCTTGAATCCCATGTTTCTTATAATATAATACCATATTCTCTTCTTCCTGTTTTTGCTTTTCCACCCAAATATAAATACTTACAGAATCCTCCTCATGAGACATGCCTTCTAAATTTTCGATGTTATAAGCTGTTTTAATATTGTTTATGTCCTTCTTGGTAATTATGTCCCGTCTTTTAAGATCATTTGATATGTTATCTCGAATATGATTCAAAATTCTATGATAACTAAACACATCGCAATTGAAAATTGTGAACGAAAAGAAGATTTTAACAGCAAAATAATTACCTCCTTGTTGTAATACCACTATTTAAATTAGACGCAATTTTATCTTTATCTTTTTTCGCAATTCTTATATGCTGAAGTTCTATTTCATGAGTATGCGCCTGGTAATACTTAACAAGTATATTTTTGGAATTTTCTTTTTGAGTTAGAATAATTTGACATGTGCAATGACGATCAAGTTTGTAAGATCCTTGTGACTTAATAATTCTCTTTCTTGACTCATTGTTAACTATAAAAAAAAATATATTGTTTAACATAAGAAAAAAACATCATGGCCTCCTATAGATTCTTTTTTAATTTCAATTTTACCTAATTAAACTATCCCTCAATGTGAATTGGTATCTTAGTGGTCACCCCCTAAGTAAACTTCAAATTACATTCTTCCTTATTTACCATGCCCGAATTCAGAAATATTTATTGTTTAATTACGAAAAATTCGAATCAAAAATCAAGGCCATGGCTCAGACCATGTGGTGTTATACTAAATGAAGGCACTGTAACGAGTTTTTTTTAAGTTTGTAACCGATGGCCTACGATGGCTTAATTTTATATTCGAAATTTTTCAAATTTAATGATGGTTATGTATGAATTGAATCCCAAAAAGTACTTTAAAATTTCATTCTCATCATGCCGAAATTCACAAAAATCCATCGTTTAAATAGGAAAATTTCAAATCAAAGATTAAGCCACAGACTTAAAAAACACTCTGTAAATTACCAATGGAAGTCGATTTTACACTTCTATTGCAATTATAATATATCGTTTCAGATGCATCCTTGTTATAAGTTTCTCGTTTTATATATTGCACATTTTTCAGATTATTAAACCAAGTATTGAACTCTAAAAAGTAATTAAAAAATAATTAATCTAGATTTGATAGGTTTAACAAACACAAAATTAGTACCATCCCACTGCGCACATAATGTTATTTAACATTAATTGGATATCACTATTTTAGTTAAAAATTTTACATTAAATTTTTAATGTTAAATAATATCTAATTGATATAAGTATTTGTATATAATTTTTTGAACGTCACCTCTAAATTATATTTAAAAAGACATACTTTTTTAAATATGTTTTACACATTTTAATTATTATATAAATGAAACATGAAATATTTTTTATTCTACATATTAACAGCAACTTTAACACGTTTTTCTTCGAACATCTTATTAACGTCTACCGATGTCATGTATTTCGTTTGTTAAATTAAAATCGAAATGAAGTTTATATTTTAACAAGCTTACAAGTTTCATCATGATCCATTTCCACCCTCGTTTGTGCACTAGTACTTTGTGCGCCATATTGCTCTTTGCATCTTTACAATACAAATAAAATTAATAAAAGAGTGAAAAAGTGTCAAAAGTTTGTTAATTCAAGATAAAAATGAATGAAGAGACACGTTTAAGTACATTTATAAATATACGTTATACCTATAGCATTATACAACTTTCGTATTTAAAGCCGGGTTTAGCCAAGTCATAGTCTTAGTTATAGTCATAAAGTTGGAACAATGTGTTTGTATTGAACGGTTTACCCAGGGTTATAGTCATAGTCATAAGATTTTCTCGTTATGCGGCGACCGTGAAAGTTGGAACTTTTCAACTTTTATGACTATGACTACAACTTGGGTCTTAATGCGCGTGCGCGAACACATCGGATCGGATTTGGTCGTGCTAATTCGCAGAAATTGTTCTACGCAAGCGTGGAAAGGTGATCACATGTGCGATGCGGAGGTTGTGATGTTTGTTACCGGTCTTTCTGTGCTTGGTCTTTCGTTTTGCTTGTGTATTCCGGATCGTTTTCTCGATATTTCCTGTTTTTTGCGTGCTGTACGGTGTACTATGGATTTGGACGAAGCTACCTTGGTTGATTAGGTGGAAAAGTACAGGGAGCTATGGGATAAGTCGGCCAAAAACTTTAAAGATAAAGTGGCACGTGAGAATGCCTGGCAGAGTATAGCTGCCATTCTGGAAACAACTGGTAAAAATTACCTATTCTTACGCGAGCATTTGTATCAGACAATTATTTTGCAGTTGAAGATTGCGAATCAGCTTGGCAATCCATCCGATTAAAATATATGCGGGAGCGGAAGAAAATGTTGGAAATTCCTTCCGGGGCAGCGCCAGTGACTTGCTCATGGGCCCTATTTGAAAGATGCAAATTTTTGGACTCTTCCATCCAAACTCGCAAGTGGGTTATTTTTTTCAATACTTCTTCATAATTCATTGACTATCATTACAATATAAGGGTAACTATCCAAAAGCAAACTACTGCAATCAGGCTCCAACTGGAGTATGGAGGTAAGTTTTGCTAGAGACGACAACAACTGATGAAGCCCTGTCTGATTTTTCCATGCCAGGAACCAGCACAGATTATGATGTAATGCCTGCAGTCATGCCCGACTCAGGAGCGTCCACACCAACATCACCCCCCAGTGCCACTCCTAAATCCAGAGC
>JARJDT010010505.1:0-13495 GCA_030264655.1 Leptusa sp. GC000079
ACTTGTTATCACTAAAACCAAAGGGTTAAATCAGCTGATAACGTGCTTATTACCAGTTGGCGTACTTTGGAGAATGCTAAAATTCTAAATTTAGTCTAGATCGAAAGAGCATCCTACAAAACGTAGATGATTTAAGTTTCAACTTGTTATCACTAAAACCAAAGGGTTAAATTAGCTGATAACGTGCTTATTATCAGTTGGCATACTTAGAAGAATGCAAAAATTCTGAAATTAGTCTAGATCGAAAGAGCATCCATCAAAACGTTTATGATTCAATTTTCGACTTGTTATCACTAAAACTAAAGGGTTAAATCAGCTGATGACGTGCTTATTATCAGGCGAAAGAGTGAAAGATTCGTACGTTGCGTTGGCTATAACTGATTTGCATTTCTAATGAACAAAAAGTCAATAACTAGCAATGTCCTCGATTCTCGCAACCATCCACAACCTGAAGAATACACAAATCCTTGCCAAAAATATTACGAATTAAAATAACCAATCCAAACGTACTTTATTTATTTAAAAAAGAACTACATTTCCTTTCAATGGTTCATAAACAAATAGTTTTAAATATCTATAAACTTCTTTGTAATCTTGTAGGGTTGATGTGATATTTTACCAACTTGATTATCGTGTACCACATTGTTTACTTCATTTACTTTTGACAACAATACTTCACCATTACTTCCATCGCATATAAAACTTGTTATAAATTTTGTATTATCCTCACTTGCTTTAAACGATCTCGTGCAGGATACCGCATTTTCCGGGCACTGAAGGACATGGCATAGTCGTACTAATAGTAAAATAAAAAATACATATTGATTCGTTCGCTTATATTATGTTCATAATAATATTATTAACTTACATTTGCTATCACAAATAGAATATTGAATTTGCAAGGCAACTAACACAATCAATGGAAAAATTGCCAAACGCATTTTGTTTGGATACTTTGTTTCTCTGTTATTGGTTATTAGTAAGTCCAATTTGTATTTGAACGTGTCTTTATATACCCCTGAAAAGTAAATATAAAAAAGCTAATTTATAGTACAATCGGAGTTTTATAGGAAAAAATAATTAATTACTGTTCCGCATTTGCACTTTGTTTTACTTTTTGATTGTAAATTATAATTGTATTAATCATTAACAATTTTTATAAAGTAAAAGATGTGGGCGTGAATTTATGCCCGCCGTAAAGTTTAATGTGCATGCTCGTGTGCATGCCAATTATTGATTCTTTCATGACGTGCAAATCATTTCAACAGTGTTGTTGCAAAAACTGTATCAGCACATAAATGCTAAATATCAGATCATTCCTTATTTTC
This sequence comes from Leptusa sp. GC000079, assembly GCA_030264655.1. Taxonomy (NCBI): domain Eukaryota; kingdom Metazoa; phylum Arthropoda; class Insecta; order Coleoptera; family Staphylinidae; genus Leptusa; species Leptusa sp. GC000079. The sequence continues at coordinate 1,329 of JARJDT010010505.1, forward strand.
AATAAAAGTACAATTTAGGTATACATATAAATATTTCATAATTTACTTTGTTCGGGCATAATACATTTTTTAGAAATAAATAAATCTTATTTGATGCCTCTATAGTCTGACCACTTCAATGTTTTTTACGGCACGAAAAACTGGCCACCTCTTTGTTTTTTTCAACGCAAAATTTGAGTCTTATAAGAGGTCTTACAAGGAAATACTTAAATTATTGGCTAAAAACAAACAGAATAGGTTGCTATCACTTTTAGCGGATTGAGAACTTATTCCTCAGGAAGACATTGCAGTTTAAAAAAAAAATATTTTAAGTTTAAAATTATAGAAGATATCTTTTAGAGAATTCAATTCTGCACCATTTTGTTCATAACTCGTTTTTCTCTAAAATGCATATTTTATTGTCAAATTTAAAAATTTCAATGTAAAAGTTCGCATTAAATCCCGCTTTGAATGCTGTAGTCGACCATCGCAAGAGACGACGCGTCGTTTTCAGATGTGGTGACCGTATCGATTTTATTTGTCGTAGACAACTTGTAAATCGCTAATCCCTAGTTTAACCTAAAATAATTTGCACGGACTATTCTTCATTTTCATTCAGTTCGTAAACAAATATTCGGTTTACGAATTTACCAACATTTTAGTATCTTTGTTCAAATTTTACATTCAACATGACTTTTTCAACAAAGTGGGATATAGAGAAGTATCATGACGATACTGAACCAGAACATCATTGGCAACTAAGGAAGCAATTTATGATTGCCCACAAGGACAAATTTCCTGAAGAATATCTTGTCGCACTGGCAAGAACTTTTACAAATATGGAATTCATGGGATGCAGGTAATAATCAAAGTAATAATAGCACATTGCTTCATTCATATAATTTTTCAAAACTATTCCAAGTGTTCAAGAGAAACTGTTATCAAATTGGCCTTGCTCAGGTTCACTGAAAACATAATTTCCATTGCTCTTTCATTTATTATAATGATTAAACGATAAATATTTGTAAATGATTGAAATTTGGAGTAACTTAGGTGCTTTTAACCCAATTTTGTGTTTCACTCACAAGCAACTCAAGTGCAGAATTTTAATAAAACACCTGTGAAACCAAAAGCTTTTCAAGACACTCACTATGCGGTTAATGGCCATTAATAGCAACTTAATGAAAATCCATATAATTTAATATTGCAATTTCAATAATTCATTTTAACAATGAAATTTTATTCAGTTATCCACCTGGACTTATGGCAAGAATATCTGAATTATCCAAGGATATTGCCAAGGATTATCGAGATGTAAAGAAAACGAAGCTTCAGAGAACATTTGTGAGTGCACAAAATGCTGCTGAAGATAGATATGGAGGTAAACACACTTTATTTCAAATTTAATGTTATGTATGTACAACTTGAAACTTGCTTGTATTTTAGGTGGCAAAGGAAATCCACCTGAGAAAACAAGGCGCACATAATTACTAAATTCATAAGCTACCTTAAAGGAATAATCATGTGCTTATCATTGAAATTAACATGAATCGCAAACATTTTTATATAAAATTTAAAAACGGAAAAATATAAAAAATAATAAATAATTATTTTTCGCTATTTTGTAAACCTTCAATTGAGACACTCAACTGCTCCAATCTCTGTATCAAATGGCTCATAGTATTGTATGACTGCCTTAAGTTATCCTCACTTAGTGATGGCGCACTTGTAGCACCAAGATCAAAGTGTAACTTGGCGAGTTTTTCTTGCTGTTCGCGTATGTTCGTCATTTGTTCCATTGTACAGCCGCTGGCGAAGGCACGCAGTTTGCCTGAATGGAAGTCGGCAAGTAAGCCCAAAAGGGCGCGTTCCATGTGTCGCACATCGGGAACTTCAGACATGAATGAATGATGGTGCACTGGTTTGTGTGGTGGTTCTACTTAAAATTTCATGCAAAAACAAACGAAAAACAAAATAAACTAAAAATAACAAAGTAAATGTTCTTAAAATAACTTCACAAAATCAACTAAAGAATTATAATCAATTTAAATTAAAGAGTAAAGTTAAATGTATCAAATGTGTGACAAAAGTAGCAATATTTTGAAAATTTGTAAAGATCTAATACCTTTGTGGATGTTTCTTGGTCTGATTGTAGCTGTTGTTTTAGTTGTTTCTTTTGCACTGCGTTGTCGTTCATTGACGAATAGTATACTTGAATTAGTGGTGTTTGACCTCTTTTTAACATTGCTTCTGTTTTGTTTGGATGCAGAACTGCGACTCGTATTGCCAGATGAAGAAATCTGATTATTTGAAAATTTAAAATGTTTCAAACACAAGTAAAAGCGCAATAAACAGGGTGATTCAAAAGCAGCGCATTTCCTATCATAGGCAAATGCGCTATTTTTGAATGACCATGTATATTATATAACGTGCGCTCATCAATAACCAACTACTGGAGGCGTTGGAATCTTCAAGTCATGATGTTATGACTGACAGGTTTTAACTCAACATTATGAGTTAAGATTCCAACGCCTCCTGTCATCGTTTTTTGTTGAACGCATCTTTCCCTACGTAAATAGCGTACTTAAAATCATCCATAGGGTAGGCCATGAAAGTGGGAACGTATGTCTCAAATAGATTTAATTTGATTCTCTCGATTGTTGTTTTCAAGGTGCTAACTAGCCAAACTACCCCCCACCCCTGTAATACGTTTCACAGCTACCCATTATGGAAGATATGGTACATACTTAAAAAGCCTTGGCATAAATGGGCAAAAATACCTTGTTGCTTCTAACTGGTGATATTACTTTAATCTCAGTGATTGTATTATCAGTATCATCTTGCACTATGCTGTCTTCATTATCACCATCTGAAGATACCAATTGTTGCAGTTCAGATTCGCCGCGAGACTCCATGTTCAAGGAAAATTGAATTTTATATGCTCGATAATTTGTATAACTGCACAAATTAATTAAATTATAGAAAAATTCATAAACACCCCTAACCTGAACTTTGGTTTTGTTTATGTGGTTTGTCAAAATGGGTTGAAAGTCAACATCGGCCGAAGCGCGCTTGAAGCGGCTTAAGGCTGTCCAAACTAAATTAACCACTTTAAGAACTGAATAAAGCAGAGTCAAGTGAACCTACATGTGCGTCACAATCAAACAACAATTAAATACTTTATAGTTGATTGCTACGTACATGTAGCTTTACCGACTCCGAAATAATAAATTCTAATAAAGAAGGTGATAAGTTTGGACAGCCTTAAGCCTTTTTAACAGCAAAAGCTTGAGTAAAAGTGATTCGTGATGAGTTTGCGCAGTGTGAAATTTAAAACGGCATGACATCCGTATTCATGAGAGTCAAACAAGGATGCAAACGAACGATTCACGAATCAGGAATCACTTTTGTGTGAACTGTCACTGTGAATTTAATAACAAATGCATTTGTTTTCCTGCCTACTATCATTATAAAAAAGCCTCGGAAAAACCTTAACAGATTTCACTTTTAAATAATATTAAAATGATTTGTAAGAAGTGAATTATCTATAAGTGATCTTAAAAATAGTGACATTCTTCACCATTTTTAACGAAAGACAAGGGACTCATTTCGATTTCCTAAATTCGTCATTTGTTTGAAAATGGCGTCGACGCAAAGGGCGTTCACACAAAAATTATCAAAGTAAAACCATTCAAATTTAATTATAATAGTATTTTCAGTAACATTTATGTTATTTCAGAACACATGCAGCGGATGTCCGCAGAAATGTTGCATGCCATGCTGCAAAATGTAGTCTTTTATCACCGTCTTCATCAACGGTAAAACCAATAGTCATTTGTTTATTATCAAAAAAACTCATTTATACATTTTTTACAGAGTTGGACTTCAGATGTTATCGAACCTATTGAATATGAAGACTTCTTGCAGCAGTATCAATTGTTAATAGATAGAGATCCTTTGAGAGGTATTTTGGACATACCTTTGGGAGATGTTAGTGTTGAGATATTGGATAGACCAATCAGGACATTAAGACCTATTATTCCTGAAGAAAAAATGTAATATTTAAATTTCTATTTTCTAAAATTTGTTGCTGAATGAACAATGTTTAACTTTAGTGATTCACTGCCTCCCCATGTGCAAGCCTGTGTCTCTTGCTATACTTCTGATTGGCAAGTGGTTAAGTACCAACAAAGAAATTTAAGTAGCAGCTATGCAGGCAGGCAATACTTGCCTAAAGCTTTGCATGCTAGTCCCAAACAAGAGTTTGAAGTAGATTTCCAACCAACTTTATCAGAAGTCACCTCAGAATTTGGTAAAGAAACATTTTTCAACAAGGAGTTTGTTTATTAAGATGTTTGTCTGGTGTAGATTTGACATCACCGACAGGAAGCAGTCGCCAGAGCGTAATCTCAATAAGTTCATCATGCAGCGAAACATTAACCCCACGCAATTCATGGGCTTCCTTAGACTTACGCCACTCAGCAGGCGATCCACTCATCCCCGAAATTTTGGAACATTCGGCACCTGAAGCCTTGGATCAACTCAATGAAAGTCGACGACAGGTGGAGCGGCAGGAAGCTTTGATGTCGCTACATTCATCCATTCAAAATCAGAGTGATGACGAACCTGTTGAACGGCGGATGGTTGCAGCGCCACCTATGGAGCATTTGGGGCATCGGATCTTGGTGAAATGTCTTCAACTGAAGTAAACTTACACTTTTAAAAATTGACGAAACTATATTATTCATCAATGCTATTTGCTTTAAATTATAGTCTTGAATTGGAAGTTGAGCCACTATTCGCCTCTTTAGCTCTATATGATGCTAAAGAACGCAAAAAAGTGTCCGAAACTTTTCACTTTGACTTGAACAAAGAGGGTCTCAAGCGCATGTTGGATGATCATATCCCCCATAATGATACCAGCACATTGGCCCGCGGGTGTATTTTTGACATCACTAACCCATCTCCAGACCTCTTCTTAGTGATCCGTCTTGAAAAGGTTCTTCAGGGAGATCTTAATGAATGTATTGAACCGTATATGAAGGACGATCGAGTAAGTATTCCATATTTAAATCTAAGGTTTCTTTGCTGACTTTACTGATTGGGCTTAGAATCGGGATAAGATCAAAGCAAACGCAGTAGCTACCTGCGAACGTCTCGGCAAATATCGGCAAGCTTTCGCCTGGACAGCGATTTACCTCATGAACGTTATCAACGGCGGCGTTAATGAACCAGACCGTGAAAGCACAGGATCCAATAGTAGCACGAACAGCCTAGATCGGAAGACCTCTAGCGGCGGATTAGAACAACTTCGACGGAGAGCCCAAGATATGGGGACTTTAACCCGTCGTGGGTCATTGGAACGGAGAGAGAAGCGCCGTTCATGGTCACCAGACCACTTGGCGAATAGCCTGGACAGTTTCCGACCCATTACTTTGACAGTATCTTCATTCTTCAAGCAAGAATTCGAGAAATTGAAGGACGACGACCTCTACAAGTTTCTTCATGAATTAAAAAGACCCAATTTGATCATCAAGAAACTAAAGATCATCCCGGCAACTTTACGTTTGGAGATCATGCCTTGTCCTGCAGATGTTAAAAATTCCCTGACATCCGAACTGGAACGAATTCATCCATACCTTGACGATAAGGTGCGACCCATCAAGGAATTACTCGAGTTTCCCGTCAAGGATCTTCTAAATCCTCATTATCTCTATAGAAATCTACTATTTGTTAGTCCCAAAGAGTTGAATTTCTCTAACAGGACAGGATCAGCTAGAAATCTCGCTGTACGCGTGCAATTAATGGCTGGCGAAGGCGAGCAACACGCCTTGATGAACATCTTTGGCAAGTCGAGTTGTCCGGAGTTTACTAGTGAGACCTACACGGCAGTTACATACCACAGTAAAACACCCGTCTTCTACGATGAGATTAAAATGAAGTTGCCTAATGCCTTGGCAGATAATCACCACCTGCTCTTCACTTTCTATCACATTTCTTGTCAGAAGAAAGTGGAGCAGATGCAAGTAGACACCCCTGTTGGGTATACATGGCTGCCATTATTACGAGATGGTCGACTAGTTTCGGGCGAGTTCTGCCTTCCTGTCATGCTTGAACCTCCACCATTGAACTATAGTTACATACCGGCAGACGTCTGTCTCCCGGGGACTAAGTGGCTGGACAATCACAAAGGTCTCTTGACAGTGTGCATAGATACCGTCTCTTCAGTGCATACTCATGATCCGCCTATTGAGCGCTTTTTATCAGCTTATGATTGCGTGCATACCGGAACAATCCCATCGCGGCTGGGCGAAGCAGGCTTGGCACAGGAACTGCGTTCTTCTATGTGTGGCTTAGCGGGTGCTAAACCGGAAACTGTCGTTCAGAATCTTCCTTTAATCTTTGATAGCATCATACAACTACTCGTCCAACCTCCGAGAATCGCTGGGGAGACGCTTAATATTGCGCACATCGCATTTGAGGCTTTGTGTCTGTTGCTGGAGAACGTTCAGAACTTGCAAGAACTGCAATGTGATCTTCACGGCAGGAACAGTTTGTTATCTACATATATTCAGTATCAGTGTCGAATGCCACATGCTAATTGTACGAGTGCCCAGAACTCGCCGACTTTTGAAGGATTTGGTCTAACGCGCAGTCGCAGTAGTTCAAATCCGGATTTGGAGATCGTTCAGCAATTGTCGCCCTCATCGCGGGGCATTGACAGGGTTGCGAGCATGCGCAACACACAGACAAATATGGAATTCATTAACATCAACAACTGTCAGCGCATTCTGCATGAGGAAATTGCGGTGCAATGGGGGATTTGCGTGGGTCGTTCCCGTGATCTGAGCATGCAAAATGCATGGTTCCTCTTCGACTTGATGATTAAAAGTATGATCGAACACTTAGCACACTTGGGCAGTCTTGATGCTCCGCGCCGGTTACGCTTTTCTCAACAATTCCTCGACGATATTGTTAATCTCGTAAATTGCGTCACTTCCGATATTATCTCGCATTCGAACGGAGATATTCGCCGCGCACATAAGCTGAACGCAGCCTTGGCGTTCTTCTTCTTTGACTTATTTTCAATAGTCGACCGTGGGTTCGTCATGCAACTCCTGCGCACTTACACTAAGCAAGTGCAAGCGAAGATTTCTTCAATGCAAGACCCTGCTATGTTATTCAGCTTAAAACTGGAGTGCGTTCGGATTGTTTGCAGCCACGAACATTATGTACCTTTGAACTTACCCTTCGCCACACCGTTTATGACTTCCGGCGCTTCAGTATCGCCAAGTCCGAGTGTTACAAGTTCAACAAGTCAGAACTCCTTCCTGTCAGGACCGCCAGCAAGCCAGGAGCGTGTTAGCACTTTTGCGGAACTATCTTCGGAATATAGGCAACATCATTACTTGACTGGCCTAGTCTTGACTGACTTGGCAACAGTATTATTGGAAATGCACAATTCGAATCTGCACGCGAAAGCCGTCGATACAATAAGGTCGTTGTTAACATGGCATGACACCGATCCGCGATACATTTCTCTCGAAGCCCGCCGTAGGGTGGCAGCACTGTATCTTCCACTTTTATCAGTAGCAATGGACGTACTCCCAATTCTGCACCATTTCCACAGTGATAAGAATGACAGATTTGTTGAAGACACCCAAAGTACGAACATTTCCCAAGCGGTGGCTTTAGCTATTGCTGGAACATTGGCAGCTCCCACTAACTGCGATGGTTTTACAACGTTGCAAAATCGTAAAACTGCGGTATCAGCGGAAGTGACGCGTCAATTGTTACTCTGTGTCTTGTGGGTGCTTAAAAATGTCGAGAGTGATTCGTTAATTCATTGGCTCGGAGAACTGTCTACTAATCGTATGGCAACACTGTTGCATCTTTTAGACGCGTGCACTTCATGTTTTGAATATAAGCCAAGGCGCAGAAGTCACCAACCATCAGGTTACGCGCATGCGCAAGTTACTCAGGATGTTAAGAGTCGTCTGGAAGATATGATACTCGGTCAAGGATCAGCTAGGGAGATGATGCAAAGACGTAAAGCGCAAGCTCAGAGTTCTTCAAGCACGTCGAGTGTTTCCGGCACGGGGTCGGAAAAGGTGCGTTGGCGTAAAGAGCAAATGACTTACCGCCCTTCGGAAAATTTAGAGAGGCCTCGAGAGGATATGTCTATTGATGTACACTTGGAAGGACATCTTGCAACTGAGGCTTCTTTTATTGTGTTGGACACCTTGGAAAGGTGTGTTTCTACTGTTGCGCAATGGGATAATCAACAGGTTTTGATCGGTCTAGCGTTGACCGTATTGCTACATGCCTTGGGAAAGAATCAGAGTACGACAGTATTGCCACATATGTTCGCTTCACAGAGGTCGCTAGTGTTTAAAGTAAGTTTTTTGACGATAGCTCTCAATCCGCCATTTTGACTTTTTGTCAATAAAGTAAGTAATTAATGTCTGAAAAAGTTTCACAGTGCACTTTTTGACGAGGAAAGCGACCATTGTGCAGACCTGTGTCTGCTTTTATTAAAACATTGTGGTTCGCATATTGCCTCAGTGAGATCACAAGCAGCTGCATCTCTCTATTTATTGATGAGGCAAACTTTCCAAATTGGAAATGTAAGTCACGTACAAAAATTTTGCAATGGCTTTCTTTCAATGCTAACGTTTTTGTTTAAAGAACTTTGCGAGGATAAAAATGCAAGTTACAATGTCCCTGAGCTCTCTAGTCGGCACTTCCGCGTCCTTCAGCGATGATTCGCTACGGCGATCTTTAAAAACAATCTTAGAATATGGCGAACGCGACGCCGAACTGCAAGAAACTAGCTTTCCCGAACAAGTCCGCGATTTAGTCTTCAACTTACACATGATCCTCTCAGATACAGTAAAAATGAAAGAGTTCCAAGAAGACCCCGAAATGCTTCTGGACTTAATGTACCGCATTGCTAAGGGTTATCAAAACTCGCCTGATCTACGCCTGACTTGGTTAGCTAACATGGCGCAAAAACATATGGAACGCGGTAATCACTGTGAGGCTGGGATGTGCCTCGTCCATTCGGCAGCACTTGTTGCCGAGTATTTAGCAATGTTGGAACCGTTGTCGTATTTACCACCCGGCGCTGCTGCACTAGAAAAAGTCTCGCCTAATGTCTTAGAGGAAAGTGCTGTATCAGACGATGTTTTGAGTCCAGACCGAGAGGGAGGTTGCCTTGGTTTTTCGGAAGGGGGGTTGTTAGGGTTGTTGGAACATGCTGCCAATAGTCTATTCGCGGCCGCAATGTACGAGCCCATGAACGATATCTACAAGGTATTGATACCGATTGCAGAAAATAATCGGGATTTCAAGAAGTTGTCGAATATTCATGGGAAATTGCATGATGCTTATACGCGCATTGAACAATTGCATGGTAAACGCGTTTTTGGTACCTATTTTCGGGTTGGGTTTTATGGGTCTAAGTTTGGGGACTTGGACAAAGAGGAATTTGTTTATAAGGAGCCAACTTTGACTAAATTACCGGAGATTTTCAGCCGTTTGGAGGTAAAATATTTTTAAAATATTGAGCCACCCTGTAAGTACTATACCGGGTGATCCATAAACATTTATTTTTGTAGAACTTTTATGCTGAACGCTTTGGCTCCGAAAACGTAGTGATCATTAAAGATTCAAATTCTGTGGATGAGACCAAATTGGATCCTGACAAAGCATACATTCAAATAACCTATGTTGAACCCTATTTTGAAACGTACGAATTGCGTTATCGTCAAACTCATTTCGATAAAAATTTCAACATAAGTAAGTCCTTACCAACTTCTTTAGCAATATTTTACTAATGTTTATTTTGTATAGAACGTTTTGTTTACTCGACCCCGTTTACGCCAAGCGGTCGCGCACATGGCGAACTACATGAACAATACAAACGTAAAACCATTCTCACGACAGCCGTTCATTTCCCGTATGTTAAGACACGCATACAAGTTATGCACCGTATACAAATCACCCTCACACCAATCGAAGTCGCCATCGAAGACATCCAAAAGAAAACCGCGGAACTTGCCACTGCAACAACGCAAGAACCGCCTGATCCAAAAATATTGCAAATGGTTCTTCAAGGATGTATTGGCACTACTGTCAATCAAGGTCCTTTGGAGATGGCGTTGACTTTCCTACCCTCTGATGGGAAGGCTTTGACCAGACATCAGAACAAATTACGGCTTTGTTTTAAAGATTTCGCCAAAAAGTAAAATTTAGATAAATTGAATATTTCATTTGTTAATCGGATATTTTTTGTTTGGTGTTTGAAGGTGTCTAGACGCTCTGAAGAAAAATCGCAATTTAATTGGGGCGGATCAAAAGGAATACCAAAGAGAACTTGACAGGAATTATAAGAGGTTTATAGAACGTTTACAGCCGCTTGTCAATCCACAAACTGTGACGATTATCAATTCTACAAGTCCGCAAAAGCAACGACATGAATCAGCTCTTAGATGGTAGAAGGTAGAACTAAGCAAAAAAAAGACAATGAAGAATGGACTGAATGCAATATTAATATTGCAACGAAAATCGAACGAAAGACCCTCTCTAATTAGCTTACATCATTTATATTTATATTAATATTTATTCAAGGCGCGAGGCGTATTTACTTATTTCGAAATTGTAAGAGTTTCCAAAAATTATTCCAAAGCCCATTTATAGAATTATAGATATACTATATTCAATATGTGTTTAATTAAGCCAAAATTATAATACTATAATTCATTATTATGAATACTAATATTTTTGCAATTTTTCCAGAATAATTAGTCCTTTAATTATTTTTGTACTACATAGGAACCATTACTTAAATGTAATATTTATTTATATATTTGCTACAACTTGCAAAGAACAAGGAAGAATAAATTATGCTTAAAATATTTATAGTCCTTTTCATCAAACCCTTGGTCAAACCTTTAATCCATTAATAGAGAGCGTTCGGTAGCGTTCGGCACAACTTGCAAATGTCGAGCGGACTTTCATCTTTTAAAAAGCTTAAAATATTTGGAATACTCGGTGATACTTGCAGTCGTGTCCTCTCGACGCCGTAGTCGGCGTTATTCTATTTGGTCCTTTAATGACTTACCGAGTCTAACATCGCATCCTTTATTACACGTCATTTGTTTAAATTAATTTCCTTATAACTTTCCTTATAACTTATAATCATTGGCGCATATTATTAAGTTACTCAGATAAGAATTCGATTAGTTTTACACATTCAAATATCAAAATAGCAAACATTGATGATTTGATGTTTTTACAATCATCATGCATTTACTAATCAGCTATGACTGGCTCAAACAAATTCAAAACAAGCGGGTGAACAAGCAGGTTCAAGGACAATCTCAATGCACAAAAGCAAAAACTCGTTCAGCGACCAGACATAAATAAAACTAAAACACAATAAAACCCGGCTATTTTGAATATTATGCATTGTTTCAAGTTGTTTCGTGTTTGGGGTTGATATTTAATTGTCTTTCCAAAAGTAAATAAACCTTTTCAGGTCTCCTCGATCTCGCTGATTATTTTGCGCTATTATAACTCGTATGCAACTTGTCAATATTTATTGCATATTCATTATTACTTTTCAATTAATTGATGAACTAAAACCGGTTTTAAAACCTTGTCAATTATTCTAGTTTAAAATCAATGAACAATCAAACGAATGAGAATAATTGAAGGCGGTCAAGCAATGCACATAAAAACAACTTTAAACTTTAAATAGGAAAAAATAAAAAAGTCCGGTAATTACAAGGGGAATTTAAATCTACAAGCTCAAGAAATATCCACGTAAGTACGAAGATGCAAAAATAGTGGGAGTTCTTTCTGTTCTTTATGCTATGCGATGTGTATTCTTAGCTCGGATATTGAAATCGTTAAACGGAGTAACTGACGATCTACGATCTGACGAATGTTTAACGTGCCTCAACCTCAAGTAAGCACTTGTGCTGAATAAGAACTCCGAGAACGGTGAAGAGATGTTGAGATCCTGCGTCACGCCAACTGCCAAAGCCGAAAGATGTTGATGTTGAGCGAGACTGAACGCATATGATTCTAATAGGGAACATACGAGAGGGCCGAAGCCGAAGAACAACCCGAACTCAAGCTCAAACCAAACTGGCTTAAGTCTCTTTTAGATGCTTTCAGTC
>JARJDT010010544.1:0-17754 GCA_030264655.1 Leptusa sp. GC000079
CCATCCAGTACGGGCTGGATGGTGTCTATGAAGATTTTCTCTTCCTACGCAAAACAAAAAAAATAAAAAAAAACAAAGTTAATTTATAAATAAAGGGCTCGTTTTTGTATTTTACTAAGCTAAGGTTTTGCACAAAGTTATTTTTATGCGAAATAATGAACTCATAGCAACCGACAACCGTCAACTTTGCGAAGCCGCCGGTCGAATAAAAAATCTGGCGAGCCGGTCGAATATGAAATTTAAATCAACCGGCCTAGCCGGTTGGGTAGACACTTCCATGTTGATTTTACGAGACGATCTTATAAATTTTTAAGGTTAGTTTTATAGAAAGTCGGCAACCAAAATGTAACCAAACGCAACCAAAAATCCCCCAAGGTTTTTCGTTGCTCGAAAATAACTATTCGCGAGAGGCGTGCGCAAAATTAGTTTTTTGAACAAGTGGTGTTTGAAATATTATTTATTTAAAATCGTAATTTGGTATAACGACAAATAGTTATAATAATTATATTAAAAAACATTTCACTGTAAAATCTTCCCGAAAAGGGCAATCAACTTCTGAATGTATTTGTCGTCCATTTTAATATTAATGTTGAATGACAACAAATCATCATCTTCCAAATTGAAAATGTAACCCAGTTTCAAAGCCTTAAAAATGCGCAATAAATGAGATAAATAATTCAAATATACCAAAAACTCTTAATTACTTCTTCATGAAACTCCTGTGTGGTCATGCTTTTTACACGAAATACTTTCTTAGGTGAAAGCTCATCACTAATCATTTCGAAATGCAAAACTTTTGAAAACTTCTCATGCACATTGCAAGCAACATGATGCAATTTGCTGAAAATCTCGGGATTGCTTTCGAACATATCAATAATTCTCGTTGCAATTGCACTATGCAAAGGTGGCAAAGAAGCAGAAAAACAATATCCCAACCCAGATAAACGTTGATGTTCAATGACAAAATTGCTACCAACGCAAAAACCCCCAATTGATGGAATGCCAAACTCTAGGCTACCAATTATTAGATCGATATCTGTTCTCTAGAAAATATAAATTCCCCGAAAATTGAAAATATGTTGATGAAAAATTTGACCAAGTTATTATTACATCAACGTCGAAATATTCGGTGACACCACGCCCATGTGAACCTATTGAAGCAAAGGAAACAGTTTCGTCTAAAAACATTCGCAACATGTACTTTTCTCGAAGAGCCATAAGTGCCGGCAAAGGACACATTCGTCCTGTACGGGAATAAATTCCTTCAACAATGAGGAACTTGCGCGCTTTAATTTTCTTATGCATTTGCCTGTTGTCAAATTGCATTAATTTTTCTTCTAAATCATTTACATCATTATGATTGAAATAAGTCACTGAAGCTTTTGTTGCTACAATGCCCTGGATTGTTGATAACGCAATCTTTTCATCACTAAAATGCAACATATTTGAAATATCAAAATGGTGTCCTTTCGGAAATTTCATATCAGCTTATCACTCACCAAAATAGCATATCACCTCTCTTACAATAAGCATAAACAGCACTTGACATAGTAGACAATGAATATGAATAGAGAACCGATTCTTCAAGTTGCATAAAATTAGCAATCCTTGTTTCCAAATCTAAATGCAAATCAATTGTTCCATAGAAGCCTCTAGGACCACAAGAACCCACGCCGTATTTCTTAATGCTGTTTATTGCCACCTCAGCAATTTCCTCACTCTCTGTTAAACATAGATAATCAGTCCTGCATAGATTATTTTCTTTTTCTATGTTTGCAGGAATATCAGGCTCTGTGTAAGTTTCATTACAAGTTGCCAAAGGTTCTGGCTGAAACGCATCCAATTTAGCTTTTAATTCCTCTGGAGTTATTACTAATTTTTCCTTTCGATTCTTTTTGGAATAGACCATTGCAACCAGAAAGAAGGTAAAAATAGTTACAGGTGCAACTAATAAAATTTGCGACAATTTTCCAACATCCTAAAATTTTAAGTTTCAAAGTTATTTTAAAAATATTTAAAATTTTAAATCTAAATCCAAGATTATACCTCGGGTTAAGGCGTAAAATGAGTAAATAAAGGTGCAGCAATGTACTGCAGTAAAATTATTGATTTTTTTGGGCAAAAGTGGAGGAAGAGACATATTTTAAAAACAATAATTACCTCAGTTGCAGCCGGCATTTTAGTAGAATTATTTTAAAACAATAAATAAGTGTTAAAAGTTCTTAAAACCGGAGTTAAAAGCAAAAAAGTTGAAGATTGTTTTGTCTCGTGTCGCTCATTGGGCGATGGGCGACCACTTGCTACTGCCGCAGGATTGCAGGAAATATACTCTGTTCTTGATTCATTCTTATAAAAACTTGTAAAATTAGTTTTATCAATAAATTTGATTTTAATGTATAATGTGAATTCATAATTGTTATGCTATAAATATAATATTTTCTCGCGTTTGTAAACAAAACCATAACCTTTATAGAATTAAATGACGTAAAGCGACAACATTTCTTGAAATTAAATCAAGTTTTAAAACGGTCATAGTATCGTACATAACGTGAGTTGTAATTGCATTTCTTACATACTCGCGAAATAACGCATTCGCCGCTCTGTGGCGTCTGGCGCAAACCTTTTCGCTTCGTGTGTAATAGCCTCTTTGCAACTCGTGTTCTGTAATATATGTACTATTACGCAACTGATATGAGCTAATTTACCCATTTTGAATCATAAACTGTGTATACAGTTGGCAAGTAGGAAACAGGGACCTTGACTGAAACATAACCTATAAACCGAACCAACTTAACCTTACTTATAAGATTAGCTTGGTGGGATTTCGGCTGGGATCAAACCCTGGGATTTACTTTTTTCAAAAGTTTTACATTTAAAAACTAAAAATGGAAGAGTTAAATCTAAAATTATTTCAATTTCAAACACTCAACACTAATTTAGACATGTTAGTGCCGATTCCCTATGAAGGCAGCATTCGAGAACTTGCCTATTTGCATATTATCAATAATGGTTTGCCAAGATACATAGAAAAAGGTACTTTTCTTACGAATTTTTCCTCATAAAAATTCTTAAATAAAATTATTTTTTGTATTGTTGTTGTTTAGACCTAATAAATCAACTAACAACATTCATAAGACAGGAAAATGATCTTTATGAAAACAACATTACAACAAACATAATCACAGCAGCAATAAACAATGATAACAATAATGACTACGATGACTTGATAAAAGAATGGGAAAAGGTAATGCGTGAAGAGATGGCTGAGCATGGCGAACGCAAATGTGCCTCAGATGAAGAACTATTTGCTACTGCTTATCACAAAATGGTGCACTCACCAGCACTGGAGACAATGCTCACATTGGAACAAACTTATGCAAATGCTGTGAGAAAATTATGCGAGGACAAGAAGAAACAAATCAATGAGTTGTCCAATGAACAAGCTGATGAAATGAACAAGGCTTTAGAAAGATTGGAAGAGGATATGACTGAAGGGAAGATTAATGAGTTGGCTACTAAACATTTCGAATCTCAGTCCTTTTTGCAAGTGAAACTCACAAGTGAGTTGGATACTATTAAAGAGGTGCAAAGAAGGGAGTATAGGGAATGGCTGATGCAAATGTTGGAGGAGAAACAGGCTAGTAGCTCACTACCAACACCAAACACACCAACTTTGCCTCCAATGTGTCCTCCAATAACTTACTACTCGCATGATGTGTCACAACCTATACTGGAAGAGAGTTTCACTATACATTTAGGTTCGCAGTTGAAACAAATGCATAATATTCGCATTTTATCTGCAAATGTTATGGATTTATGTGCTGTGAACAACAATAATGAATGGTAACTATGAATTTTAGTAATAAATAATATAAAGATATGAATTGGAAAGTTGCTCCGAGTTTCCACAAAGAACTTTTCCTATCAAAAGACATTTATCAAACATTCTCACATGCAACTTACAAATGCAAACATTTTCAGAGGGGCAGAACACGATTTTAATAAGTTTTATCAAGATCCAAAAGTGGAATTATACGAAATTTGTTGGAATAATTGTTCACTGGATTTTGTTTTTTATTTGAAAACTTTATTTCTCAAAATTTCTTCCAATGAAATTAGAATTTTAATTTTTTCTATTTTAATTAAATTCATATTTTAATATTTGGGTGAAAATGTAAGTTACATATGCGAAAATCTTGAATTGTTTCAAAAATATCAAAAAAAATAAATGTATGGATGCAATTTTATGAAAAAAAAACCTTTTTCTGTTGGTAGTTCAGAGCCAACTCCACAAATACTACAAACGGCTTTAAATCTATACTCGAACGATTTACATGGCTTGGTTTTAATGACCGACAACATAATAGGTTCGCGTCTCACCAAAGAATTCCGTGAGATTTGTCAGACTTCAACAGAATTCCACTTTCCGCATATTGACGATCAACTGGAAAAAATAAATACTTTACATCAACTACTCAAAGACTCAGTCAGCAGTGATAATGTGAGGAAGAACACCAATCAACTACAAACTGGCGACTTTTACATGACGAAACATTCGAATTTATCACAAGCGCATGTCATTTTCCATATCGTCGCTGATGATTCTCTACGTGGTAATGATATAAACAGCCGGCATTCAGTCGTTCTCGGTCTAAGAAATATTCTTAAAACTGCTTGTTCTAATGACATCACTTCATTGACTATTCCATTATTGTTGAACTACGAAATGACTGATGAAATGACGGTAGCTTGGTGCGATAAACGCGCCGAGCTTGTCTTCAAGTGTGTTAAAGGATTCATGATTGAAATGGCTTCATGGGGCGGTTCAGAGCTGAAAAACTTGCAGTTTATGCTACCCGAAGGCATTTCTAGTGAGGTTTTTCAGTCTTTAACCGAGATGTTGCCCAGAATTTTCAAGGTTTCAAATCCACTCATTTTAAAATAAAAAATTAAACGAGTTTATTTCAAAGTTTTAAGTATAAATAATACTGATCGTTAATAATTTAATATTAATTGTAAAAGTAGTTAAGTTATTTAATATTTTATGTTATCAACATTGTAATGAAAACACTAAAAAGCGTCATATAATGGCCATAAAAATGTACTTGTTGCCATTTGGTGACAATCATATCAAAGGCTGCTTCAGCACCTTCAGAATGATTGATGTTATTCATCAAGCACCCTGTATAAGCCAAATAAATCACTGTCATTAGCATGAAAATACTATTGAAAACTATTTTCATGCTGTATTTATTTGCATGTGTGCAGTTGCGACAGGACCGTACTCGTATGCAACAGTTTAAAAGCTGTGCCAAAGCGTCTTGGAATTTAAACTGTACAAAAGAAAATAGTCCTAGCGATAAAAGAACCATTGATACTTCCACATTTAGTCCGTGCAGCATTGACGACACTAGGTAAGTCATCAAAACTGCAGCGAAGTTTCCATAGGGGCGAAAACCAGCAAAAATATCTACAAAACATAAGAAATTTGGTAATTCAATAAATATTAACAATTAAAAATATGTTTTGTACATTTTTTGAGAAATGTGTGAGTCGGTATATTCCAATTGATGACAACGCTCACTAAAGAACGCGGTAATTCAATTTCCAAGGGGTTTGTAATGGTATAAGCCCATTGATCATTATTTTTTTGGCTTTTAAACCCGGCAGTTACCATCGCTGCTGATGATAAATATGATATAAAATAGTGGCTCATACGAAAACATAAAGCTTCCCGATAACTAAGGACAAATCTGTAAACAATTTTTAATTTATTAGGAGATTTTTAAGTTTTTAAATGTCGTTTACCTATTTACGGAATCTGGTATTAAATAAACTGCTAGACAATTACTAAATGTAACAAATATTAAAGCTATAAATGAGTACTGAAAAATGGCAACAACCCATTGAAGACTCTGAAAAATTCAAATTTTAAATTATTTATGAAGGAAAAATATAATTATTCACGAAAATGTACATATTTCGGTCTTTTGTGAAAACGATCCAAGTAATCCTTGTAAGAAACCCATGGTCCTAAAAGTGAATTGGCCGGACACCAAATATATCCACTATATGCCCATATGGAAGGGATGTTTTCTCGATTTTTGTCCATGTCAAAAGCAATCGATATGATTTTCATCATTGCTATCATTACGACGCTTTTTATTTGCAGCCATGTTTCATGACTGTAGTAAGCAAATTCGCTAAAATGATTTAATTATCCAACTGCCTTCTAAGTAAAATTCTTTGGAGACTTACTAAATGACTAAAACGCTTATCATTAAAGCCCCAATACTGTAGCCAACATTTATATTCAACTTTTTAAACAAGTGCAACAAAATGTAAGAAATGTAGACCAAGGGTAGGAAATGATATGCTTCATTGTTGAATAAAAATGCACATAAATAAATGTAACACAGGCCTGTCAGGGTTGAGATGATGTGAAATGTTCTTTCTGATTTGCATACTACAAAGTGAAATTGTGCAATAACAGTTAATAGGGCACAACTTTTGTTTTGTTACAAACTTTAATTATTTTTATTAAATGCAATGCGCGCTTACAGAAATGAATAATTGTTGTGAAGATTGTATTGTAGATTAATAATTGGGAGGCAAATATGTAGCTTTGGGTAATTGTTGGCGAGATGCAGTTTTCGACAATTTCTGATAAGCTTGGTTCATATTCAAAGTTCCTTAAAAAACCCAGTTTTTTTGTCATTTTTCCGAAAAATTAACTTACATTAAATTGAATTCTTACCCATATTCTTCTTCAGACATGTTAGATGTTTAAAAGGATTTTCTTCATGAAAATGTATCTAAAAAAACTGGTAAAACTCGCGGTAAAACTCTAAAAGTGCTCTGAAACTATTTCCGTGTAAAACCATGTACACAAATTCGGTAAAACCCCGGCACTTTGTAAACAAATCTGCGAGGTTAACGTATGACATTCAGCAAAAATGCCGCACTTGAATTAAATCATGGTTCTGTTCTCTGGGACGTCAGCAACATTAAAATGGTAAATGGTTTTGATGGATTCCTAATTAAGGTCCCTTGAATAAAAAAAGTGGATTTTGAAATGATGTCCGTATGTGTGTATGTATGTAACGCTAATTTTGTTAGCCCGATAGCGCCTAAACCAATTATCCGATTGAGCTAAAATTTGCTCAGACGGTAGATATCTATTTGGAATAGAATTGATTAGATTTTGGCCCATATTTGGGGCCATGCAAAGGCCATATTTGAGGCCATATTGAATAATAACTATAACCTCAAAAACATATGGAAAATTAAAAATTCAAATATCTCAAAAACTAGCAAGTTTTATCAAAAAATATAAAAGGACATTCTTATAGGGAATTAAATTCTGAACAAATTATGCCCTTTTCATTATTTTCAATAATTTTATGAACACGTTGTATGCGAGCTGAAAGTGTGCAGCCATCTATCGGCCAACTTAGACTTTGCAGGGATTGCGCAAAAAATATTCAAGGACATTCTTGTTTATATCTTTTTGACGAGCCTTTCGTGTGATTTTGATACATGAACAGTTTAAAGTCCTAAAAGCACCCAAAAGTGTATTAATTAGAATGGCGAAAAAGGGACAAAAAGTAACAGGCAGTTATTATTTCGTTATAGTTGGACATAATGACAACCCCATTTTCGAGCTTGAATTCACAACAAACAAAGATCCAAAGGTATAAAATCAACAATATTTAATCGAGTCCTTGTTTAATGAAACAGAATAAAATTCTTGGCGCAGAAAGAAGATCATAGACACCTAAATCAATTTATTGCTCATGCAGCATTGGATTTAATTGATGAACACAAATGGAAGACACACAACATGAACTTGAAGTCTGTAGACAAGTTCAATCAATGGTTTGTTTCTGCTTTTGTGACTGCAAGTTTGGTTCGATTTGTCATGGTTCATGATAATAGAAATGAGGATGGTATCAAGAATTTCTTCACTGAAATCTATGAGTCATATATTAAGTTTGCAATGAATCCGTTTTATGAAGAAAATACTCCTATCAAGTCTTTAGCATTTGAAAAGAAGGCACAAACTTATGCTAAGAAATATTTAAGTGCTTAATTTCATTCATTATTTCTGTACAAAATTATTTATTCAATCAATTTTTAATTTCCATGATATAATATAAAAATACACATGTATATAGGATAATTAAAAAGGGCTATGTCAAATTCGATCACACACTGATTGAATTGGTCGTTCTTGGAAAGCAAAGTCGTTATCATTAAAATGAAATGCATGATTATGTACATTATAAATTTCCAGTAGTTTAAGAATATTTATTCTCAACTTACTATTGAGTCCACCTTCAATAGTTGCATTGAAAATCTGCAACATTTTCAACAAATAAATGCAATACTGATATGAACATAAAAGATTATACTTACTCCTACATAATTCCAGTCAATTATAGCAAACATCACATGAACGAATTTGAGAACATAAGAAACATGTTGTTCATTCATTTTATTCAACATCTTCACAAGTGTGTTGATGATAACTTGAATGATTTCATCAACATTAATGCCATTCCCCATTTTGCGAGTTGTATAATTTTCCAATTTCTTAATCTGCGCCAGTGTTCTTTCATAATGATAACGTGATAACTCAGGATAGTCTGACTGTTGCTTGAGTGCTTGATAAGTGACAACGAGAACATCTTCAATAATATTATTTGGATTACTTATTTGTGTATATTCCGATTCGAGTTCTTTATAAATGTAATTTAAGATTTTTGTCCTGCACTCAACAGTGAAATATTTCATTAACATTGTATAAAGGTGATGTCGACGTTCGGCCGACAATTTTTCCCTGATGATTTTTTGTCGTAACTCGGGTAAAAGCAAATGATCAGCGTGATCACAAATTTCATTCGAGTAAAACATAATATGAATGAAGTAAGTCTCAAAGTACGGATGCAATTTGTCCATAAATGCTTCGAAAACTTCGCGTTTTATCAAGTTGGCAACGTTTTTGTCGCTTACTGCAAGGGCGATGGTAAAAGTCTGCCAGTCATTCGGTATCGAATGTTCTCTAGCAAACAATTTCGAATACATATTCAAAGCAGTGACTGCATTTAACGGATTGTTGGTTGTTAACAGATCGTAAACGTGAGGAATCATCACGTCGAAATTACTTGTGCGAAATAATGCGATATCGTAAAGACAATCAACACAACATTCTTTTAACCGCGGTTGTTCGTACTTTATCAATTGATAGAGCAAATTTACGTTTAGATTTAAACTGTCTTCATTGCGTATCGACCATTTTGTTATGCATTGGATCATTTCAAGGCCCAAGTGGGTGTAATCTTTAATATTCGGGAAATAATGAGCCGCTGTTTCAAGGGCTTCATTTGTTTCGGGACTTGTTTTAAAGCCGTCTAAGTCACCAAAGACAAGTTGCAATTCCGCGAAGTAACAAATGTCACGGGTTAAGACAACCAATGAGTTGAAATTTCCGCGCGAAGTTACAATTTGTTTGAATGCATCACGCGTGATTGTTTCAATATCGTGAAATGTGAGTTGCAATCGTGCTAAGGGGCGGTTAAAATGTGTGTGAAATTTGCGCATTGCAAGTAAAGCGACTGGTAATGAATGAATAGGGACTTGTCGGTCTAACAAGCATCCTTCAAGGAATGTTGAAAATCGCATTAATATTTCTTTTTCGTATTTTTGGGCCAGTTTCGCTTTACGTTCAGTTATGTCGCCGAAAAAGCGAAATATGTAGATTGCTGATGTGTCTTTTAATATTTGTAGTTTCATCTAAACACCAAAAAAGCAAAAACGTTAAATTTCATATTATATCAATTTAAAACTGAGGACATAAGACTGCTAATTGTAATCGATTCATTGAAAATAATCGTCTTTCCTTTTCAATTATGCTTAAATTTTTCTCAACTTACTTTCATGAGATCTTCGGCGAAATGTAAAATTTCCTTGGGCAAAAGAAAATCCATATAGAGAATAATATCTGCCATCAGGCGCCAACCACGGCAATTTCTACAGTGGACGCTTAAATTTTCTATATCACGCTGCCTGCACAAAAAACAATGTTTTCTTTTAAAAATTCTAATTCAATTTTCAGAAATCTTACGTGATGAGTCGATTAGTTACCATCTTCTTGATAATTGTATCACCTTGATTGGTTTTTAAAGTTACAAGATCATAATAAAACTTGCCACTGCGCAAAGTCCCGAAGATAATGTCATGCAAGCTTCTCAAAAAATGAATAGCTTGTGGACTTGTCTGATTACCAATAAGTATAAAACTGTTCAAGATAACACTTTGCACTTCTTTACTTTGTTGAAATGAAGGCGATGCAATCAAAGCTTTGAGATCTTTCATGCACGGATTCAAATCGTGCGGATTTCCGCGGAGTAACAAACTAGTAAATTGCTACAAGGACAATTTAATTTTAATCGTTTTGTGTTTTAAAAAAATAGCATCATAACTCAACTGTAAATTGTTGTTGCCTCCAGACATCTTTATTTAAAATCAAGAGTCGGCAATAAACCGACACAAAATATTGATTCATCACTTTATATTCTTGTCGCCAATTTTCGTTACAATACTGATTAATATAAGTCATCATAACGCACATAAGAGGATTGGAAACCGTCATTTTCAGGATTAAGTTTTTAACAAGCGTATTTTGTATTTGCAGCATTGCATAGATAAGTTTAATGGTCTCAACGACAGGTTGATGGTCATATTTCTGCAGGGGCCAAATAATAGATTCGGCAATTTGTTGATAGACGCGTTCTAAACTTTTGATTTCTTCCTGTTGTTCAGTAATGTAGGGACTTTCAAGCATGTTAAAAGAGAACATTTGCAAATGCAGGCAATAAGTGCGATTGCATAACTTAACAATGACATTTACAAGGCGGCAAAATATACCATAAGGCAACTGATTAATGATGAAGACCAAAGATTTCGATTTTGGATGGCGTTCAGCAACGCGGATTATCGCGAAAAATAAATGGTCCATGCAACTTGTCAACACATTACCCACTTGGCGAATCATCAGTCGGAAATTTGATTGCTTCACACTTATTTGAAAACTTGACAAGTCTGCATTGCTCTCCATAACATGCTCAATATTTTCCAACATTGTTTCCATAATGTTTTGTTTGTCCGGACAGTTTTTAACAAACAAATTCGCCAGACATGCGAAAGCCAACACACCAACTGGACTATGATTGTCTGCCAAAGACAAATTATTGACCATATTGTAATGTTTTCCTGCATAAATCATCATGAAATTGATGTAACTGTTAATTATATCTGAACTCATGTTCATTATTTTGATAGCTTTCAAACTATCAAAGAATAATTCCGAGTTTATGTCCCATTCCATTATTTCTCTGGAGTGGATACCCTTGAAGCCTGCTCTGAATACTTTTTGGCATTGTGGTTTCATGAATTCTTCATTATTTCGCAATAGGCCTACTCTCAGTAATGTTGTCAGGGAGATTAAAACAGGGGATTCCCCAGGATGGCTTACATCCTCCATCATTAAGGTGGCGTACAGACAACCATAGAAATAGACATCATTGATGTTATCATTGTCTATTGCTTGATTTGGGCTTTGTGTGGCCTGCAATTTGTCGTTTATCCTTTCCCAAGTGTTTATTAAAAAGTTTTCGTATGGGAAATATTTTGTGACGTCTTGTATCATAACAACTGCACTGCAGTCTTCTTCAAATATGCTCTCAAGGATATTTGCTAGTTCTGGAGACTTCTTTATGATATTTTGGACTTTTATAAAATCACTTATTAATTCCTGCATTGTTAACTTTTAAATTTTGTTTAAACAACCTTTTAAAGGAAAAATATTAAATAAATTCTTGACTGATCAAGCAAACTTTTTGTTTGGTTTAACCTAAAAATCGGTACATGAAAAAACATGTTTTTTAAGACTTCTGTGGGCAATTCAACAAAAAAATTCTTAAAATCCAATTATCAAAATGTAAATTTTAAGTTTCACAGTTGAGAATTCATTAATTAATAAAATTTAATAGTTAAAAAATGTATGCAACTACCGCCATCTAATCATAACCATTTAAATTATTTTATTTGAAAAAAATCAACTCTAGAATTTGTAGATAATAAATAATTAATAAACATCAGAAATTAATTAAACATTCTTCAATGTTATTCTTATTTTATTCAGATGAAAAATGTACTGATGCTGCTCACAATAAAATGAACAATTAATCCAAAAATAGAAAAATAAAATAAAATGCACCAGTCAAGTAATCAATACAAGTAAAACTAAAATGAATAGTTCATAATCGCAAATACACCCCATTGTAAATTGTTAAAAATAAGTTCAGTTACTTTTGGGCAGCTAAAGGATTCCTGACCACCAAAATAACAGAATCTCCTCTTAAAAACATTTTGGAAATAAATCTGTCCTTGTTGACAGGCTTCGACTTCTTCTTTCCCTTGCCAGCCCTTGGAAACTCTGTCCACATCTCCTTCACATTTTCCAAGACCATATTACAATGCCTATCAAAAGCCTTAACTCTACCAAGAAGTTTCTTGTTGTTTCTGCAGTTGATAAGGACCTGAGTGTTGTTTCTAACTGACATGGTGAGGACTGATAATGGGCCAGTGTTGAATTCTTCCTCTTCACGGGCTTGCAGCTCGTCTGCAGTCATTTCCGATTTTGGTTTTGCAACAGCCCTAAAGCAAACACAAACATTATGAGAGCGCGCTTCTTGCTTTGAAATTTATGCTTACATTTTGTATAATTGGTTTAACTGTTTTGGGGGTACAAAAAGATGTACAGAATCAAAAGTTTAAAATGAATACGACTTGGACTTGTAAATTACACGAGAATTTTGTAAATTTCTAAGTTGTTTGATTAAAGTGAGGTTAAAGAAACGTTTTGCAACGCTTGTGCCGGTTCGCGACGGTAGGCAACTAACCTAACACCTTAATCCAATGCAAACTTCCTATCTTTAATCCCGTCTTTCCATATCCTTGCAGATAGCATCATAGATAGCATATGAAACAGTGTAATATAAACACAGGATATGAGGAATTGTCCTAGGTTTAATTAAGTAATAAACTATGAGGTTTACTAATGTTTATAGCTTTATTTATGAAATAGTCCTGAAAGGTGCTTAAATTACTGTTGTAATCCTTCAACATAAGTACCTATACATAAAATAATGAGTAATATATAATAAACAAGCAATTAGCATTAAAAGTCATTCCAAATTATATATTTTCATTGCAGTATTGTACACAAATTGCTAAAACACAATGCTATTTTTTTAATTTTACAAATCGTTTTAAATATCTTCCCTATAATTGTTTATCCTTCAATGTTAATTTTTAAATTTCGAAATACCTAATAGATTATTCTAGATAACTACAGCATTCTTTTGTCGTCAAAATAAAGCTCTCAATTTGCATATACATATTTTAATCATATTTACAACATAAAATATTCCTCTATATTAACTTGAATAATTCTTAACATGAAGTTATAGTATGTTATCAATATTTATATTAATAATAATAAATTTTATGTACACATTTATTACATATACAGTCAGTTCAATATTGATAGTTATTGCCGGATATAAAACAGATATGCACAAATAAGATATTTGATGTATGACTATACAAATTAATTCATCTTTTAAAGAGAATAATTTGAGGATACTTTACATCAGCAAGAGAGTATGAGTGATATGTGGATAAGCGTTGATTTTTCATTTCATTTATCATTTGACATTTGATAAAGCTAGATTGGATTTGGATATGGAAAACACATAAGATTCAAATTCAAGTTTCTATGAGGGAGAAAATTTCAACGACATTAACTGGCCATACATGATTTGTTTAGTTTTAGTAGTCACTTATCAATACGTTTTTCATCAACTTTTGTTTGATGCACATGCAATCATTAATTGTCTCTTCATTCCAGTTTTAAGGTTTAGTTTAGTGTGGCACACGCAACGTTTCCAACTATTTTGTATCTATCTGTATAGCATAGATAGTTATATTTTATATACAATTTGATCTAATCCTATCTGCTTTGCATGTTTTTAAATATTGGAAAGTATAGAATACTTGTCAGTCTCACAGTTGTAAAAACTATTTATAAAGAGCGTTGCGATTCGATTTGCTTATAGTCTATTAAATTTCATTATCGTGGCAGAATTGGATTATTGTTGAATCGCTGTGTCTTACTAGATTTATTGGCCTAGAGTGTACGTTAACATGATGAATGCAGCCTTCGAAACCACTGTAGTAAGCAGTCGGTAAACCGGGCGGCAAGGACGGCGCACCACCTG
Organism: Leptusa sp. GC000079; assembly: GCA_030264655.1. Taxonomy (NCBI): domain Eukaryota; kingdom Metazoa; phylum Arthropoda; class Insecta; order Coleoptera; family Staphylinidae; genus Leptusa; species Leptusa sp. GC000079. Next base: position 14,346 of record JARJDT010010544.1, read on the forward strand.
CACATTCAATAAAACAAACACTCGTTACGCAATTATAATTGGCGATAATTAAAAGCGACGCGAAAGAATTACCTATCCAAAGTTTTGAGTTGGTGCTCAGAGACATTGCGCCACTTTCAGCGACGCCTTTCGTTGCAATTTCTTTGTCGACCGATATCGAACCAATGCGTTTCCGTCGTCTGACGTGAATTGTATGCCATTGACCGTCGTCGACGCGCGTCTTTGCTCTGCAACATTGAAAATGCATTTGCACATTAATCATACTCCTTGTACTTGCGCTTGACATAGGGAAACGTTGTTCTTGTTTCCTTTATGTGTTGGACATTAACAAAATAGGACGCAAAGTGTGTACCTGATAGCCCAAAAGCTCTTTTGCCGACCGAGATTATAGCTTATTTCAGGATAACCATTAACAATCGCTATTGAAAAGTAGTCATCTTTTAGACTCCTGTTTTTACTTCTCCATAAAAGCAGGCCGTCGGGAACGAAAGTGCGTAGTTTGAATTCATAACGATTGCCACGTTCGCCCTTCCGTCTATAAGCAAAAGAAGAATAACGACGCCATTTAATCCAACATCTTCCTTGTATTAGCTATGATGAAATTTGTTAGTATAGTTACTCTACCCCATTAAATCGTAAAAGTTAGTATCGTAATCTTCGTCGTCCTCATAATCAATATAAAGCTGTTCGTCCTGGATTTCGCCTTCTTCAACCAAATCTTCTTCTTCTTCCTCCTCGTCATCATTGCTGGTTTCATACTCATCCGATAGATTGTTAGTAGAATTATCGCTACATATTCATAGAGTTTGTTAGTAGGTATTCAAATTTCAAAAAATTTATCTAATGTGAAGGCGCCGGGTAATCATAGTTACAGTTTAAGAAATGTTAAAAGACATAATAATACTTTTAGCTAAATTGATAAATGGTTAGCACAATAGTTAACGCTTTATAAACGTTTTTATTGGATGTCAAGGCGCCGGGCAATTAAATATTTTAAAATTTTTGGTTTGACCCAAAAATAATAAACAAGAAAAAATGTATTTTTACCTTTTGTATCCGCGATTTTTGTACTGCAAGAAAGTTCCACCTGTAAATTTGACCGCATTGTGTTCCTCTTTAGCTAATTGAAGAAGAAATTGTTTTTATCATACAAAATTGCAAATAAATAAAAGAAATGTGCGCTTACAAATTTCGCAATTGCGACCCTCATAGAGCGAGTGACATTGGCAGACATAGGTGTTCAGGTCGGGTACACAGAGTCCGTTATTAAAACAAGGATTCTTCGATGATGAACAGGGTAATCCTTCATAAACGCCGACGTCAAAGCCGCATCCACTGGCATTAACCGGCACGAAAGAGCAGTGCGCAATTTTTCCCGAAATCGGCATCGGTTGCCCGTTGAGCAGAATTCGTTGAATAGCACCCTTGAATCCTTTCGACACACCTGCCAACCGATGCACTTCTTGCCAGGACCTATAATGTAGCAAAAGCAAATCAACAAGTTATACAAGTTGTATCAGTAGTCTAGAAGTAAAACAATTGCTGTAATTACATCACTGAGCCAATGTAGAATGGAAGTTCTAAATTAAGTTCCGTGAGTGGCGCTCCAGAATATCCTCGCACGAGCGTGTTGTTATTTAATTGTAGAATCCCTTCGCGTCCGTTTCTGTAGATGCGCACCCAATGCCAATCTCCGAGCGTTATCGTTTGCTTGGACCTGGAACACAAGACGAGACAGGACAAGGCGTTCAATCAAAAAGTTGCTCGGAAATTGTGTTGGTACAACTAGATAGAAGTGGAGTAAAGTAAGAAGAATTACGTTATGTTTGCGATGCCGCTGCCCAGATTAAATCGAAATTGCACATGTCCGTGGACGAGCGCCAAGGATATAAAGTCCCCCTTGCCATTTTTCATCTGTCCGTTATAAAGTATTAATCCATTTGAGACTTTGCTCAAGAATGAGACTTCGATCGCAAACGTCTTGCTAATCCCGTCAAAGCGCGGAAACTGCACATAGCTGGAGCCGTTAAATTCCGGAATTGAAATATCCGTATCTGTGTCAACTGCAATTATCGATTTAGACGCAAAATACACACAATATAAAGAAATTGAATAATACCCAATTCACAAGCATCTCCGCGTCGTCCAGGCGGGCATTTGCAAAAGAAATTGCCGTCATTCAGCGAGTCACAGGTCGCTCCATCAGTGCAAGGATTCGAGCGACAAGGATCGATCGAAATTTCGCATAAGTCGCCCGTAAAGTGATCGCCGCATTCGCACCGGAACAATTCCGAATCTATCGCCCTACATTGACCGCTGTTCTGGCACGGAACACTGGAACAAGGATTCTCGCCGCATTCATGCACTCCTTCACTTTTCACCACCCATTCATCGCGCTGCTCGTGCATTTCCACTGCCCGCCGACCAATCTTCAGTTTCCGGATGCATCCTTGCAGACCTCGATCAACGCCGACATTCTCGTAAACTCTGCACAAACAATGCGAATTGCAAGCCGTAGTTAATTAGTTCCGTGGAAAGACTTTACCTAGAGTAATTGGATGGAATAAAGCCAACGAATGTGTCCTCGACGAGGTCGAGCGCTCGCAGCGTCCCACTTGATTGACCCGCCACGTCTTCGCCGTCGTCCAGCTGCAGCATGCCGTCCTTGTGATAACGCTTAACGACTACATGATGAAATTTCTTCAGCTGCACTTTGTCTAGTGACGTGATAACGACCGCGCCATTCCCAAGATTGTAACGGAACTCAATATAGCCGTTGACAATAGCGAGCGATACGAAATCGCCCATGCCGTCCTCCTTTTGTTGATTATAGAGAATGATTCCGTCGTTGGTGTAGGTCTTGAATTCGACCTCGATGCTGAGTTTGTGATAGGCTTTAAGGGGTTTTAGTCGCACGTACGAGCGGCCATCGAAGGCGGGAATCTCATACCGCTTGTGGACAATTTCATGCTCGCAATTTGCGCCCGTGAAATTGGTGTCGCAAACGCAGGTGAATGTCGCTGAAGGTAAATCCACGCATCTACTCTCGTGGAGACAAGGTGACGAACTACATGCGCTAAATTCATCGGTGGGGTTCACGTCAGCTGCATTTATGGAAGCCGCGCAGGAAAAGAGGACAAGACAGAGAAGTGTCAGTTACAAATGACCCGTCCGACCCATTTCATACACTTGGACTTACCAATACACTCTTGACGGTCGGGCGATTCGGAATATTCGGGGAGACATGTACAAGCGCCCAAAACGCAACTACTGTACATGATTAGACAGTCCGAGTTGTCCGAACAAAGATCTCCCAGAAGGGCCGTTACCACACGGACTGTTGCTGGCGTTGGCCGGAAAGCTGCAGCATAATTTCCACCTACATTTTACAACGAATGTCATATTTGAT
>JARJDT010010546.1:0-10990 GCA_030264655.1 Leptusa sp. GC000079
ATAAGATTATCGTTATAATTAGCCAGTAGCTAAATTATAATTAATATTTACTTAATGCGTAATTAGCATTTAACTAGCCGACTCGTAGTGTAGCATGCATCTAATGCACTTAATAACATGTGATCAGTTGTATTAGCATATAATACTGACGGCGCGTATTAAATCAATCATTATAATTTGTAAGCAGCAGTTCCACCTTCAGGCGACAAAACTATTCCCATTCACATGGGTTCAGATGAGAATATTTGAATTTTAAGCATTTCTGATGTGGGCTATGTTTGAAACTTTGAAGACCGGAACTAACGCGTCCTTTCATTTTCAATAATCCAAGTTAAACCTAAAGATATTTAATTGAAATTTCGTAAAATTTAAAATACGTTCAAAGACTGTTTTGAAATTCGTCGTATTTGTGATCATGATTGATTTGAGATTTTATAGATAATTTAAATTTATATGGATATGGTAAGAAAGGGAAATTGGGAAACTGTAAATATCAAACATATCGAAAGTTATATCAATTGAACAAATCGACGCAATCACGTCCGATTGGATAGGACAAAATAGAAATAACACGCGCGCGCGTTTATACAAATGCGCATATTGCTTAGATAAGAAATGTAAAACCGATTGATGGCCGGAAATGCCATTTTACTTCCTAATTTTATCACCAACGCTTAGCAACTATGCTGATTCCATCAAGCAAGCACAATTTCGATTTCACACCTCTATCGGTTACTTGCTAAAGAAATAGCGGTTTTCTTCGCACTCATTCTGACTGTGTGTAGTTTGTTTCTTTCGCAACTTGCCTATTTATTTATTTACTTACTTCTTTATGGCCAGCAAAACGAATAACCATTTCACACTTTTTCCGAGAGCGATTTATTTCTATTAGGTATTGAGTTCATAAACGTCAAATTGAAATGATGGTAATAAATGAAGTGTTTATGTCCAAAAACGAGAGAATTATGAAATTTGCCGATTTTCGAATGCATTCGAAATTGAAAGGAGCAGCAAAATTTTGCAACTTTGAAAAGTCCCAGGTTGGGTTAATAACCCGACCTTTGATCCGATGGATGTGCGATTGCAGTTGTGAAGAAGCCACATGCGATCATTAGTTACACACTAGCACAAAGCTATTATTCGTCTTCAGCAATGCACACGTGTCACTGCGCAATTGAGGAAAAGCCAAAGAGGTGTTTTATTTGTAATTGTAATCAAACGCGATCTTGTATTTATTTGTACCTCGTAGTCGACACTATAAATATCAAAGTATCAAATTGCATTCGTAAACAGTCTTCATTTGATTGATGTACCTGTGGCTCTGATGCTGGATACTTGATTAAAGCAACATTCAATGAATTGTTTGATTGCGCAGCAACAAACCAAAATAAAATTTGCAAACAATGCATTTTGTTGTAACAACTTGTAACAACGTAACATTTCACATCGGTGTTAATTTATTCAAATTTCAATGCAAATGACATTTTCAATTTTTGCTTCATGAACTTTGACTCACAAAAACAAAAAATAAATAAATTATTGAACCTCCTGTATACATATTATATATACAATAAGTTCACTTTGAGACAAATTTCGATTTTAAGCATTTTATTTCATTTGTGGATTAATATTACAAATTTTGCGTAAAAAAAATTAGATCAAAAGTTATTCAACTTCAAAATTTAACTTCTGGGAGCTTGTGACGTCATAAACCTCACAATTAAAATTTTCAAGTTTTAGGTTTTGCAAAATAATTTTAGGGCTGCGTGGCTTTTACAAAATTCTCAACGCTCAACTTTACTCTTTTACAAAACGTGAATCGTTTATTTGTAAAATGTAATTAACGAGAGTTAAATTGCTGAATTATTAATGCATTTATTAAACGAGTTGCTATTATATTTAGCTTAATTAAGAAACCGTCCAATTGAGTTTATTTGCGCTGTAATGTAATATCATTTTATCTCGTTTTGGCGCTGTTTTCTTCTTCGACGCACGACGCGATAAAATTGCATTCATTTGTCTCTTATCAACTATTCGATCTGACGATTGCATGTTGCTGCCATGATACACATTGCAATCTGCTCTTTCCTACACGCATGTAATGCGATTAACACACCAATCTACTCAGCGGACAATCAAACCTTAGTAATGTCAAATTGACTTAATATAATTATTTTGCTTTAAGTGGCCAGTAGAGTCGAAACGATTACCTGCAGTTACTTCTGATATACTGATATGAATGATGTGTATTGGTATAATACGCTAACAAATCGCGCATCGCGTTCTTAATTTGGAAATAAATTAGTTCCTACAAGTTTCGTTTTAATTGCCGCCCCATTAATTCTGATGTAATCCAGCGATAAGGCATGCGCATCTTTTCGCGTTCGGCTGAACAACGCGAACGCACTGAATAAATATTATTTAAGATCGCGCCGCGCCAATAATCCATGCCCGTCAGACTCGGAAAGTCTTGGGATCGAACAAAGAAAAGAAGAAGACCGGACCGAATGAACGAAATGAAAGGTGACCACAGCGATGCTGCGATACGCTCGGAAATGTAAGCGAGAAGTTGCCGGAGCCCGCGCCGCGCGTTGTGGATTGTACAAATAAAATTTATCATTTTAATGGCCTTAATTATGCGTACGCGTTATCGAATACCTTAATGCCAAATATTACAATGGTCAATTTTTCTCAAGGAGGACATGAACTCTCAACGATCGCTACGTCCCAACATGCAGTTTCCTGCGCGCGTGTGACACGGTATTCAAAAGAAACCAAAAATTTAGCACACTTCACAATCAATAAATAATCAACTCACGACAGGGTCGTACTGAATTTATTATTTATTTCTTTTTTATATTTACAAAATTGAAATATTCCAATATTTCAATTTAAAGTTTAATTAAAAGTTACCCTAATTGTCAAACAGTGGCGTAGATAAAATACAGAGAAAACAGGATAATTGATAAACATTTCAAGTAATATAACAGTCGTGTAGCCTGGCGACTAAGCAAATTGCAGAAATCTGTCACCCGGAAAAATCTAGTCATCTTTAATAACAGATGTCGTCCAGTTTGTGGGGATTGCAAATTTTAAATTTAATGTAAAATGTCGTTAATAGTTAAACAGTGGAGTAGATAAAATAAAAGGAATACACGATAATTGTCTTAATTTTATGTAATTATCAAAAATTTTCGAGAACTGTCAAAAATACTAGTAGATAATCTGCTGGGATTTGGAGTGAAATTTCAGATAATTTACCTACTTTCTTTTATTCGGTTAATACTCGTACTAATAAAGTGAGCTTTACTTTACCAAATTTGAATCGTGAATAAACGTTTTGCCAAAATATTATTTTTGGTTTACTATTACATGGTTGTAATTGATACCGAAATAGAAATATGAATATTGATAATTAGGTGTAAGTGATCATAATGAAACGTTGTAACAACGTGTAATTTCCTGAAACGAGAGAAACGTGATAGGAAGATGAAGAAGTTGAAGAAGATATAAAGAAAGAAGCTGAATTAAAATGTGTGCAAACCTTTCATCATTCTAATGCGCTTCGTGGAAACGAAACGCGTGTACTCTGTAAACGGCGAAACGACGTCGATACGGGAGGTCTACGAAACCAAACGGAATTGTTCATCAGCATCGCCAAGAAACGGAAAGAACTGCTGGAAAAATGCTCAAGGGGCAAGATATAGTAGTTGCTATATTTCCGTCAGGCGGACAAGTAGCCCTTAGCTTAAGCAAGTTCAATTGCATTAAAAATGAAGCAGGCTTTCAATTGTAACATTTTTGAAACTCGACAAACAGTTAGAACATTGCGAATCGCAAATCGCAAATGAAGACAATTAATAATTGCCACGTCTTCTTGGCGAGCAATGGTGCAATGCCATCGTGCGATTTCAACCGCACGCTAATAGAGATATCTATTAAGGAAGTGCAAACTGCGTGCACTACATGCATTCGCCGAGCACATATTGCAATTGCAATCGGCAATTGCACACAAATCCGATTCGCTCGCGCTCACATTAATGCGAACGTTTTAAATGGCTTCAAGTGTTAAGAGCCGAGAACTTGAGACGAAACGGAATCGGTGATTGTTCACACTTCGACTTCACAACCGTACTAGCAGCACATATGCACCAAGCATGGCAGGTTTGTTGTAGGAGGCATTAAAATTCGCATTCGTATTAAAATTAGAAACTGTTGCAATCGCGCACCTCCGAGTCTTCCAAGTGTATAAGTCCACCTGGAATTCAGTTCCTGTGCACAATTGCACATGCACACTCACAGAAAATGAAAGAACCGAGCGAATGCATCGCGAAATAATGGATGGTGCGCAGTGAACGTCGAGCCCTTGAGATAAATTAACACGAGAACGATTAAGACACGGTAGTGTTTTGATGGAAATTTATCGCATGAAACCGAATCGCGAACGCACATTGGTGCGGTTTTAGTTTAGAGCAGTGAAATTCGCAAACTGCCGGCATTCCTACGATGAAGCGAATAGATCATCAGGACTTGAGGCGCTTTACACTCTATTTTCTACGTTATGCGCGATGTTTAAAGGAAAACTGCAACAATGCGAGGACGGAAAGGCGCTGAAAACAATACAAAGTGTGCTTCAACAACGAACAATGTTATTATTGTTAAATGTTTGGAAAATATTTGAAACACTTAACATATAATAATAGATTTCTAATCGAAGTATCGAAGAGTTAGAAGCATAATTTTCCAATTTATAAATCGCCCATTAAAATCAAAAATTAAAAACTCTTCAATATCAACAAAGCGTAACGTTCAACTCTCTGCCTGCCCACATAATTTTTCCAATTTTCTTTTACGAATAGAAATTTGTATGCTTTCGTAAAAATAACTTATACTTGATAAGAAAAGTGACTTTTCGAAATTTGTGTAGCTCAAAGACAACAACAATGAATCTAATACCATGAAAACAAGAAGTTAAACCCAGCATGCATGAATAAGGTAGAACTAATGTTATTAAGTGTGCTGAAAAATGATTATAATTGATAGTAACGGATAGTTGCTATACGACTATGGCACATATACTCATAGTCTAGCCTAGGAAAAGAACTACTTCTTGATGGAAACCATGGAAAGTAACTAAGTGCATAGCTTTAATGAATTATGCTTTCTATTGGAATACAAAAGCAAACGCGTATTAATTTCACACAACATCTCTAAAAATCCACATGTGATAACAATTGCTTGTTGTTTGCTACGGTGTGCAGTTTTATTTGTTTCAAAATATGACAGTTGAAAAGTAATTGTTCGCGGAACAAGAAGCCGAGTGTCGGAAAGTCGCTCGGAACATGAAACGCCCTGAACATTCAATGAAAAAGATATATCGCCGGTTAAATGTTTTACGAAACTAACATTACGTGTCTATTCCAAAGCAAACGTCGTTCAAAGTGCATGCTGCATGTTAGTTGTGTATGGCGTACAAGTACAAGACATGTTAATTAATTTCGAAAACACTTCCGATTTGTTTTATTGATTGGTTCGATGAAGTGGTTTGAAATTCAATAATTATTGGCAAGCGCGTTCTTTTTGCTTGTTGATGTTTTAGTAGCATTAACTTGGCAAATGTTTCGCAGCTTAAACGGCACGTACACTTTTAAATTTGTAATTTACAGCTAACATTATGCCCAAGTTCCTAAGTAAACAAGTTGGGCTACGTATCGAAGAATATTTAATTGCTAAAACCACTGCTAAAACTTAATTCTTATCTTCAATTTTTGCATAGTTTGCAATAAATCTACTGCAAGAGCTTATATAACACTTTCTGGCTATTATAATTTACAAAGTTGTACTAATTAAATGTTAGATATTATCATTTAATATAATTAATTGTAATTTTAGAAATTTGTTTGAAATTTTTAATTTTTAAGCAAAAATATTGAAACAATGTTAAACGTTAAATGTTAGAAGTTATCAATAATCATAATGAAATAATAATGACAAAGTTTTGAAATTTCTTTAGATTATTTTCGTAAAATACGTTTGAAGTTCCAATGTATCCAATGTTCCATTCAGATTATTGTATGCTGCACATTATATGCAAAGTTGGCAACTAGTCTAATCATGCGTTGGAAAAAGCCTAATGCTTCATTTGCTTTATATATTTGAAAATCCATTGGTTTTAGTTTTTCCAGAAATCCTGCAAGTTTTCGAAATATTGCTTGATCAAAGGAGTTCAACGACAATTTAAATTCGAATTTGGTGTGTTACTGCCATCTTTGAGACGGAAAATGTTATACACTTCAAACTATAGTATTCTTTATAACTTGAATATTTTAGAACTAGATGTCACAACATAAATGTTTAAATCAAAATTGCAAAAAATAAAAATATATCCAGATTTTATTGTATTATTTTATAATTGTTTAAAGCACCCACTTCAATGAACCTTGGCTGGAGCACAGTAAATCATATATTTCCGGATCGACTGGACAAGAGGAAATGAAATTGAAATTTCCATTTTTGAGTTTGGAAATAGCTTCCTTGCTTGTTTTCAACCCCTAAATCAGTTGTTAAATTCAATTCAATGTTTTTCACTAAAAAATTATTTAATGGATTATTGGATCCTGTTTGATGAAGGAATACTAATGCAACAATAATAAAAGGTATGAGAAATGAGAAAATGTAAAAAAAATTAACAAATCGCGTTAAAATCTTTGGACAATATTTATTCCTAAATAAGAGATTGCCAATAAAAGATTTGTAATAACTGTAGTTCCTCAGAAAAATTCCCCTCACATACCCTAACAAAAATAAAAATTGTAATTAGTATTGATTTATTTACAGTACTTACTCATTTAGTATTTATTAGATTTGGAATTGGTTTTGTGAGTTGTTGCGTATTGAATTTATGTAAATGAATGAAGCTGCAATGCAATTACTTGTTGAGCATATAAATAAATCAAAAATTAGTAATTAAATAGGTATTTGATATTATATTGTTGCTGTTCTATACTATCCTAATTTCAATGTGAATATCGTTTATTATTCATCGAATTACTAATTCCGCATCGCATATTACGAAATAGGCATTACGAGCCCAGATTATTTGCGACATGAAAACATTTAAATGCAAAAACAAATATGTACAAATATGACGCAATGAATCAAACTGAATCGGCCTCATATTGATTTTGAGTTTTTTTTCCAATTCGTCGAACAATTAAAATTGGACACACGGTATACCTATATGATTGATTTTAGTTAATTGATAATTTCATATTTCAAGGCAGTTTCTAATAATAAATTAATAATAAAAGTTTTTAAAGAAAAGAAAAAAAGGAAGCTAATTATCTAATCAATTGACTTCGTTTTCGTTTATTAATTCAGCCTGCGTCTATAAAGTAATCAAAGACCGTAAATAATTCATGTCAAGGACGGCCAGGAATTGCCTGTTGCCTGTTGTTGTCTTCCAGTTTTCTCTCAATTCGCAAATTGGCCGAACGTGCGCTTTTGATTCCGGTCGCGCACACAAAACACGGCCGTCAGTTTCAGGCGTTGTTAAGCAAACAGTCAGAAAGTGGCGGCGCCGGGCGCTGCATTTGGCGTTCGAAATTTCTTGAGATAACTTTGTATTTCTCGCATTGGTCGTATTTCTCGCAATAGCATAGAAAAAGGAAAAAGGAGGACAAACTGAAAATGAGATACAGCACTAGATTTAATAAGTTTAGGCGTTAGATTTATGAAAATGAAAATATGAAAGAGGAAACGAAACGAAAAAGAAGGAAAATACCTGGCACCTGTTGCCAGTGGAACAGGTATGCAATTAACATAACAAATACAGGGTGTATCAACATAATTAATGTAACAATGAAAAGATGAAGAAAACCGTTTTTCTACGACTATGCCTGAATGTTGACATTCGTAGAAACAATACAACCAATTAATGAAGGTCATTCGGCACCAGTGGGAGAATATTATACTCTCTACGGAAAACTGTTAAGGAATATCACAGCCAACTATGATGCGAATGGAATGTAGTGCCCTCGTTTATCAGGAATAAAAACGTCTATTGCTATTATTGCAACGTTGGGTAAAACTAACCGTTCAAGATTTGACGTTTCAAATTTGAATGTTGGAAAAGAATAATCTTCAACTTGTTAACAATGCGGATTCCTCACTCGTAGAACCGCCAAATTTCTACTCGTTCGGAATGCTCTTAACTCTTTGAAGAATACATATACCGAATATACTATGAAAATGCGGACGTTTTTCGAATTGTTTGTAACACTTTGTACCAATTGAGAGGACGATACGTATCATAACAAGCTTTGTGTATGTTTGTAGGTACATATTATATCGCTGGAAACAATACCTCGAGGATCTCTATGTGTCGCTATGGCGACCTGGCAGAAGAGCTGCCGCCGCAACGAGAGCACACGCCGCTCCTGCGTGAGATGCAACAGATGTGACGGTGGCAGTGGCGGTGGTGGCGGCGTATTGCCCCGATTTCCAGCCCGCCAGTTGTTGAACGCACCAAAAACGACGCGCTTCATCACAACCGACAGCTTTTAAGCGGTTCAAAACTCCGCAAACTACGATGCGATAGTTCAATCTATTTCAACTCAACTTGTTATCACTCGAAAATTACGAACGCCAATAAAATTGTTACCTAATCAATGTTGTTAAATAATTATTCTTACATTAAAAAAATCAAAAATAACTCCTAAGCTGTTATCGTAATACGAATTCGTGAATGTTATGCATATGAATAAAAATTGTGATTATTTTGATAACGTTCGAATGCGATGGCTATAAAAATTAATAATTATCGATAAAATTAAAAATGTTATTTGCTCATGCCGTGAATGCTGCATGGTTTGTTATAATAAATGATTGTTTAGCTACGTGACACAAATTCAAATTGCAAACTACCTATGCATACGGAAGCGTGCTGCAGCGATCCTGCGTGCGTGAACGCGGTGGCGGCAGCCGCATCTGCCGAAGCCTCCAAGTTGTCCGTCACTGAGAGGCAGATTATTCTAGGCGTGCTCAAACGCAATGAACAATTGCACAAGGATCAGCAGTATCGGATTATGTAAGTCGATATACTAGTGCAGTACAGTGCGATCTATAAGCCAAGCCACTCTTGGCAATTATTGGAAAATTTCAACATCGATTAAAAACTAATAAAACTATGAAAAATTGAAGGTGATAAAAGCATAATAATAGAAGAATGTTAAGTATAGAAAAATTGACATTCAATTTGCCTGCATTTATTGTACACGAGAGCGCTGCTGCTGTGCGTTTTTTGCGGCAATTTCAATTCGCTTCACAATTCAATTATGCCTGAGTACCTTCGGCAAATAACGGCCGCCTCGCACCCACTAGTCACTTGCTCACTTGATTACGAACGTGTGCCAGATCATTTTCGTGAAATTCCCGTTTCTATTCTGTTCCTGTTTGGAGGTTTGATCGAATTATTTCCATGCTTTTTATTTAAAGTTATCTCAAGCTGAAATTGTTAAATTATTTCAACAACACCTGCACTTTCAGTAATTATTCGCCTGGCAAAACTAATTTCATTAGCAAAGTATGCATAAATCAATAACACATTTAATTAATTTATTATAAAATTCATTGTAAAGTTACTTCCACACCTACACATGTGTGAACACCGTGTTCTGCTAACGACTTGAATCGGTTTTAATCAATATTTTTTTGGGCTCACAAAATAAATACAATAATTGGACAAACAATTTGATTGCCTTGTGCCCCTTGTGAGATGGGAATTCTCGTCGGAATTCTAATACAAAAATGTTAGTTCTAGCGATAAGTTTTAATTGACATTTTCGTTAGGAACGTTTCTTTGATACGTGTAAATTTTAGTTCGTCTCAAGGTAATGTTATTATGTAAAATCATTTTTGCTTTTGATTTGTAAGCCTCAAATTACTTTAAAAAAACTCTTTAAGGGAAGCACCGTGTATGCATTTTCATGTGCTAAAATGATTTTCATGTTTTCCATTAAGAGGAAAATTGGAAAATATGTATGTAGGTACACAAATTATACAATTTTCCTCCAGCTATAATATACTATGGTACCGAGAGATCATTAATTATCTTGGTCACTTTTGGCTATGAAATGAAAAAAATTTAACTAGAGGTCAAATGTTGTATCAGTTTGGCAAGAAACTTCGCACTAGGACCAAAGTTGTTCATTGTGATCGAGACAATTAATAATTTCTCGGTACTTACTAGTCGGCAAAGGCATTACACATTACACTACAAAGGTATTAGCGGCATTAGTATAGTTTAATAACAATGAAAACTGCGTATCTAGTTGAATAGATTTCCGTATCAAATTTTAATTGCCAGAAGTTAAACTAACAATTAGTCTGTGAGTAATTGCAATTTTAATTGTTGATGATATAAATTGGGAAATAGTCATTCATGCATTCCTCCAATTGTTAATTTACGTCCGAACAATTTATAGTATAGGAGATAATGTACAATTACACACGTAGCAAAAAAGTTTGCGGGTGTGTAATGCCTTTACAACACGTTTTCAAAATTCAAATTCAAATTTTAATTTCAAGAAGTTTATATCAATATTTTCCGGATTACTGAAAATCCACAATGTAAATTTGTTGCCATCGTAAATTTAAAATAGACATTACAATGATACTGTTAAATTTGATTTACTACACGACATGAAGATATTGTATTGAGGATGTTGCAGTGACAAAAGCAGATGGTAAATCACAAATCGAACACCAAGCAATCAAACAGCGTAATAATACAATCACTACGTTTGATGCATAAACTCATGAACTAATTGGGTGCATCGCGCCTGAAGTTATAGTCATGTCTGCTAACATACGCATACTTGAGCCTATTTCGCTATGCTACCATAAGTCTTAACTTAATTAATAATTAATGTCAATTGTTAAACACATATGTAAATTCAACTTAACTATGCAATGATTGCAATGCAATAAT
>JARJDT010010547.1:0-30324 GCA_030264655.1 Leptusa sp. GC000079
GTACGTTGTTTGTAGTGCAATATTGAATGAATTCTGTAATTATAAACGTGCTTAGTGTTGTTATAACGTGACTAACAGTAATTAGTTAACATTTGTTGTCAAAGAATCGAAACTTAATTATTTAACTTCTATATGGGCATGCTATCAACAACTTTTATATTGATAACATCGACAACATCGATAAAAAAATAACAAACAAGGACACAAGAATGTTTATGAAAAGATAAATGTATTGTTCTAATCGAAAATTAATTTTTCTTCGGAAAACTTGAAAACAAGTATAGCTATTGTGGTCATTTATTTCAATTATTTATTATATCACAAAACCAGTTTAAGCGTCTGTTTACAATACAATCCAAGTATAGCATTGAATCGAACAATAGCATTCTTCAATACGCCAAGATTTATGAATATTTAATGCTTTTCCTTTATATTGTGTAAGAATGAAATCGATCCACAATGTTATTTGTTCAACTATAAGAAATACAAAGTGTTGTAAAGAAGAAAGAAGAAATCACTTACCGTGAACGTCCAAACATCCCTGTTGCAGTTTCATGACATTTGTATTGACCTGGCACATATAGCAACCGCGATCGGATTCCTTCAATTGCCTGATCCGCAAATGCCAAGTCTGCAGATTATCGTGTGTTACTGAGATGCGCGAATTGTGCGTGACTACCTTTGTATGAAGACTGAGGACCGTTTGATCTTCAGCTCGCACCCATGCGACCTGAAATAATGAAAATGATTTTTGAATTCATAGTCAGAGGAAAGAAATAGTCATTTTATTGTATTGTTGTATGAGTAGAATTATGATGAAATTTAAGGTCAGTTGAACGTATCAAATATTAATCACGCGTCTCATTTAACCGCGCCGCCAAAGATTTACCCAACGACCAACGACGGTTTATTGTGTCCTTTAGCGTCCATTACGTTCCCTACATTTAATATTTAAGGAGCGCTTTCGCAGCCCCGGCAGCTAAGAGGCGCAACGCATATATCAGAATGAATATCATTACACCGGGTAATGGCTCGTTTTGTATTCAGGGAAAAGCGCGTCGTCGTCGTTCGTTGCACAAGTCTGTCGTCGTCTTTAACCAACCAACTAAGCCAAACGAAGCAAGCAACTATAAGATCAAGTTTGTGTTATAGCATCGTGCACATTCTCATTGTGTTCAAACCCTGTGAACATTCTCCTCGCCTTCGAAAGACGCGTTCGTTGTATTGTTGTATGTCGCGTCTCGCCGATCATACTGAATTTATATACACGCATTTAGCACTCGTAGTCACAGTGGACCATCCACCGAAAACCAATTAACCGCTACCGCAATTAAACATTCCAAAGTATCTCGTTTACGTTACGCAGCTTTGGCGGAGGACTGCGTGAGCGCTTTTGATAATTTATTAATTGGACCCAATGTGAGCGAGTTTTTCGCCAATCTGACGCATTCCAAGAGAAAGAAGACGCGCTTCAAAGAGTCAACAGGTTGAAAGACTCTACTGTGGAAAATTATTAAAACTTCCGCGTACAGGCAGCGAACAAAATGAATTATGAATTTATGGAATTAATTATGCACCCCCTGAAGCTTTTCACTAAGTTAAACTTACCTATAATCTACTTTCACCTTGTAAGAAGATGAAAAATTCAACGCAAACATAATTATCAACTACCTACCTAGTTACATCTCCTTATCCTTTAAGCCACCAATTAGAAATTAGAAAATGGTCAAATTCAATAATTTCACCAGACGTTACCAGGATTAAAGCTTGAATATGTTATGAGTGGATTGAACATAAACTGAAGTTTCCTGGAGCGTTATCGTTATCAATCATATAATGACACAAATATACAAGTGCATGTTGTGTTTGGTAAACGATGTCAAATTGTAGATTTTCGTGACGGGATCGATGTATATAGCTATAGGAACATGACGGCCGATTATGCCACCCTAAACCGCATCTAACCGACGTGGTGCGGCATTAAAATCAGCCTAGTTGTATCGTTATGTAACCAGAACCCTAACACCAACACTAGAATAGTAACCAGGTTGTAATTATAGGTGTTATGTGTTCGATGCCTGGTTAACAGTGCTACAATCGATCCAGGACGATAAAACTGACGTTTCAATTAAGCTTCCCTTTCAACCTTTCCTTAAAACTAACATAACACCAAATAAACTTACAGACTTACTACTAGAATAATCAACAAAATGAAACTAATTATTCACGAGGCAAAAGTTGTTGGGAAAATCATTAAGGCTCTTGTCGGTCCCGTCGAATTGGAAATTTTCAATTAGTAATTCTCTGTTTTTCTGTCGACGCTGCGCAATTTTATTTTTTTTATTGATTTGTAAAATTGTCCTGACTGGCACGAGTTGTTACTAATAGTTTTCTAGCAGCTTTACTAGACGTGTATATGCATTTTCCGATTTTCATAAAAACACAAATAAGGAAATCAACTACTAATGGCTCGGAAGCTATGGAAATTTGATTTTTTTCAGCCTTGTTGCATTTGAATGACGCGTTCGTGTTTTTATTTCAGTTGTTTTTTTAGCCGAGAAAAAATACACGTTTTAAACACGTCCTACAGTGTGTTCTCTTTATTGAATAAATTTAAATTAGTATATAATGGAAAACACTATGTGAATCAACAGTGAAATTAATTCGTATTCATTTATTTGTTGTTCTGGATTGCATTCATACGTGAACATGTTTTTTAAAGTTCCACAAAATATGAAGCATTTATTATAAAATGTATTATTTTATTTATTATTAATTAAAATAAATGAAATAAAATGTGGTTTGATTAAATTTATTTAATAAATGTTTCTAGTAATTGTACTTAGAGTGGTTTACAAGAAGTTAATTTTGAAATTAAAATATTATAATTACATAAATGCATTTACATTTCACTCAGTTCGAACTCGGTATGCGTAAACAATGTTGCTCAGGTCGAATGGAGAAATCAATTTGAATCATCATATTGAAATGCGTATGTTTTGTATGTATAATGCATGCGTGTATGTCAATAATGGACGCCAGTTAGCGAATATAAACGTAAAACAAATGAATGCATTAATTCTGGCAAATTCAATTACCTCACACCCGCAACGTGAACAGACGCGAAGCAATACGGTCACGAAATCGGTTCATTATTATTGATGAAGCAATAGCTGGCAGGCAGCAAGGTGTACATTAGCTCCGATATCCCGCCATTGTCTGATGATGCGCAATTTATTCATTAAATCGAATGCCTTCTACTTGATCACTGTGGTCGCACTGATTATTCCAACTTGTACCTTCGCTGGCAACAGATTGCGCCTTGGGTCACACGAATAGAAATGGAATTTACTAATTACTTGTTGCCTAGAAGCCGAAACCAAACATACTGTTGGTTGAATTCTCTATTCTCTTCTTGTCAAATTACATTGCCACAAACGAAATCGAAAAGTTAATTAGAAACCGCGCGCATCACACGATTTCAGCAAGCAATTCTTTTGTCGAGCGCTTTCATCACGCAGGACAAAAAAAGCGAATTAATGGAAACCGTCATGTGTACTCTTGGGCTCTTCACTGCTGAAAGCGTAAGTGAAAAGTGAGGAATACGTAATTTCAACACATGCATTCGAAATTGCGATTTCCATTTGCGAGAGCGCTTTTCGAGTGCTCTTCGTGGATATATTCTAGCCGGCGCGTAGAAAGCGCTAGATTTCTGTAACCAATCACAATCTATATCGGGCGAAATCCATGTCCGATGATAAATTAAGAAAATAATTGCTTTTATTGTTCTGTTAATTGGAGCACGTCGATTGGGACACGGTGTGTTTCGAGGCCTCTTGCTAGGTATTGAGTAATTGATGATTTATGACGGCCGCACACCGAGAGAGAAGCATCTGAAAAAAGTTTTCCCTGCTGCGGACATTTTCTATCGGTTCGCTAAGTTTCGCTATGTGTGCTCCATGATGCGTTCAATATATCGGTTGTTGCTTTTTCACTCGAGGAAGCGTTCGATTAAATTATCCACTTTTCTCAAGTTTTCCACGTTGCCGCAACTTCAGCAATGACGTGCGCTGCGAAAGAGTATTCGAATCATACCCAGATGCATTCACAACTCATTGTTTAACCGAACATCGAGCAAACACCCTGTAAATGTGTTCTTATCAAACGAAGAGTTTGGTAATGTCCGTTGTTCAGTTTGAAGTTTGCTCGGTGTTCACCGCAAAAGGGATGATTCGAACAAAATGAAATAAAAAAAAAACTCTGGACTTTCGATTCAGTTGCTGTGCAGTTGTAAGAGATCCGGGGGAGCAGACGTTGGATATTTTTCAAACTCATCTGTACGTTTTTCTCCTCCGCTTTTGTCTTTTGTCTTGTCTAGCGAGACACGACAAATCCAACGACACGCCGAGTCACTCCTGGGTATTAGTAATTAAAGTAAAGGGAATTTCGAAAGATTTCGCCCCGTTTCGAGTGGCAAATGGGATTCAATCAAAGCCACTCACCAACACCAACACTCGGTCGTGTTGGCTTCGACACGATCCTTCGAGCGTGCTGCAACGTTCGTTCAACCCTTAACTCCTTGTTTCCGAACCGCTGTGCCTACACTTTTCCAGCAGCTAGAGCTAAGCAATGTGCTCAATTCAAATTCAGTGGCGACACGTAGGTAGCGCGTATTTGCTCTGTACCTCTATTCGAGGAATTTCGTCACATTAAGAATGGAATTGATTCAATTCGTTCGTCTTGCGCGCTCACCAATGGAATGCGCTGTTTTCTTAGCAACCGCACTAAAACTCAAATTCATGTTTGTTGAATTTTAATACCAGCTTTTACCGTTAAAGTGCTAATTAAAAATAACGCAATCTTCTCAAGTGTTCGAGTCAGTTATCACAATTTTCACTCGAGAACGGCCATCGCAATAAGATTACCTTAATAGGACGACGCTACGAGCTCCAAGAGAAGAGCCTTTAATGACTCCGACACCATATCCGCAATAACAGTATCAACATTAAGGACAAGGCAAACGCCTTTCGTTTTGCTTGGACGTGGACACCAAGTGCAACGGAAGCAAAAGTCGTTAGACATAAATCCAACGCAAATTTCCATTGTGCGCTATTGCTCTATCCCCTTGGCCTTATTTCTATTAAATGTTGGCTTCGCTTTCAGAAAATAGAAACAAATCCGCGCATCACGGATTACTTACTTATAGGAATAGTTTTGGCATAGTGTACAGGCAGACACATAGTTAGCGTGTACATAGAAACATGAAACAAGAAGAATTTGCATATTTTAAGAGGCTCGGCAAGTTGCGGCAGTGCTTGCGAGTGGCTTTCCTTATTTTCAACTAAATGTGTTATTAATTACGCCTTCGAGAAGCAGCCGGATGCTGAGGCAAGCCACAAATACGTTGGCA
Organism: Leptusa sp. GC000079; assembly: GCA_030264655.1. NCBI lineage: Eukaryota > Metazoa > Arthropoda > Insecta > Coleoptera > Staphylinidae > Leptusa > Leptusa sp. GC000079. The sequence goes on from JARJDT010010547.1 coordinate 5,411, forward strand.
ACGACAACACCAACGATGGGGAAACTATAATTAATATGTATTTACACAACGAAGACACTCGGGCCAACTACGAGGAAATCTTTGTCGCGGACAAACTTAACAATAGCTCTGGCGCTGAGATTCCGATGTCTTGGAATTTGTTGAGCAATTTATAAAATTTGCTTCATTTAATGCAGAATAAAAATGCTCTTTTTTGCGTGATTCTGTACAGTTTTGACTCTTAACGTCGGTAATTTGTTTTGGATGGACAAAAAATTGTCTACATCAATCAGTCTCGGTCTTGCAAAAAATGTTTTCTTCTCTGGTTTTTCTATAGTACAAGTATAGACAAAGCTTAAAAAATGTTGTTGGGTAAAAGAATATAAACATGTCTGTCTGAAATGAGTTTTTTTTAGTGTAAATGAAAAACTATTTACATATATAATGAAAAGTTTAATTTTACAAGCGTGGAATTTTATGCGTTCCAATTAACTACTGCACAATATTTAACCCTTTGTTTTTATGCGTTTCTTTGGCATACATTTTCTTATTTCAATTTTATGATCGAGAGCCTTAAAAAACAGTTTTTCCCGCAATTTGCCGAAAGCTAAACCGGTAAAATGGCACAACACGCAATCTTCCTTGCTAGTTGCATTTGATATATCTAGTAATGCGAGTGCTTTGCTCTTTGTGCGAAACGAGAACGACTGCAAGGACGACGACGAATGGAATTAACGTTTATCCACACGGGACTAACGCCTGCTAGTATCTCACCCAACTCGTTCACGCTAACAAAATTCGTTGCTACAAATAGAAATTCCCGAGATTTGACAAGATTTACGTATTGTAAACGGCGCAATTTTCCACTCTTTGATTTACCGCTTATAATTTCGTGTAAAACAAAAATCAACAATTTCACATAACTTAATCAAATCTGCAATTGTCCCAGTTTCCAATACGAATAGAACAATGGAAAAAATTAAAACATTTCATTCTTCAATGGCAGGCAAGCTACATGTGACTGTATAAAATAGATGCGATGCGATGCAATCGAGAATGAATCGCCAGTGCTGTCCCATCGCTGCCATAAAAGCGTATCCTATTAAAAACAAGTTTATTGCAAACTGTCTCGCACTCACATTCGACTTTCACATTTTCCTATAGATATTTATATCTTCCATGGCTATCGTACAACCCCGTAAATTCGAATCGACAATTTTATAGAGTGCATGCACGTAGCGAGTAATACGTGTACATGTCGGGTATTCACTAAATTTACCAAACAAAAAAAAAACGCAATGCATAAACAAATGCAACAGACTTTTATAAATCAATAGATTTTTAACTGACTTATGAGTATAACTGCGTATTGAGCTTTTTTATACCTTTTTCAATCGCATGTTCTTAAAGAGCTTTGGCAGCAATTATTCAACATCCTGTAATTTAATGGACCATTTTGAAACATACATAGGTCGCTTTAATTACAACAAGTTTGCCTATACGGGCGATGTTCATAAACCCCAATTTTATATGAAATGAACAAACCAACAGCGTGCAACATGAGCAACGCCAATACACGAATATTTGCGTATTTGTACAAAGTGTTCCAGAAGACAGGTTAGTTTAATTGGTTTAGGAAACAAGTTGGCTTTCGATTGACATACCCGGTATAAAACGTGTGCATTAAATTCAAAGTATATAAACATACGCAAAGCGTGCACATTTCAATTGCCATGGATTGTATCAAAATAGTTCGTTTTGGTTTTTATTTTATTTTTGTGTGTACGAAATAAAAAAAAAATAAACGAAGTTGAAACTGCAAGTTTAAATTTTTCTTTTTTGTATGCATCGAGGCATTTTTTCCCACATTGATTGTTATTATTTTTGTGTGAAAATAGACATTTTGCCAGTAATAAAATAAAAACAAATTTAAATCATTTGATAAAACCAATTTAAACATGTGCTGAGTACGTGCATGTCCTACTCTTAGTAGGTACGTGTTTGGTAGTGAACGCGCCGGGCACTATATGTGCGAGTACATGTTGCCCAATGCCTCCACTTTATGCCATGTGTACCATCGCTCCTTCACACTTGGTAAAATATGAAAGCCGGGCTTTATTACGCCGCAATGATTAATTGCCGTAGTTTATATTGCGTTTTGCACTATACACACCCAACAAACAACAAACTCGCACATATTATATCAAAACCAACAGCGAAGAAGGTAGAAGGCAACACATTGGAGATGGATGTGCGCAAAATTTTCTTAAATTTCTCAGCCATGCAGCGCGTTATTAAGCTAATCATTTATTAAGGCTGTTCTCGCATTGCAAACATTGCATCTGTTAGCAAGTTGCAAGTGCAACGTGTTTAATGTGCAAATACACAAATCCATTGTCACATTGTCTACTGTTGCTGCTCGACCAAAATAGATAACATCAAACAATTCACAAAATGCTCCTCCTCTTATTTGTGTGCAGGACGTAGACAGGAATAGAGGATGGATTGGGTAGTACGTTTATTATCTGTCCCTGGAACGGTAGTGGTAGTTTACTCAAGTCCGAAGATCTGATAAGCCGATTTAGCAAAACTCCGGCGGCGTTGTCACGCGTTTCCATGCACGTTGCTATTCCTGTCCGCACACATACACCTAAGATGCTGATTATGGACACAGTTGTAGTGTACAGTGTCCAAACTGCATCGGACTATTTCTCAATAATCCTAAAGTGTTCTGCCCAAACTAGTTCTAAGCTCTGGACTGGAATGCGGAATCCTTTTCGTTGCCGTGGCCCACTTCAAGTCCGTTGTGCAATTTTGTGTGCTGAGTGTATTGGAGCTGGCCGTCGACGAACAATGCCTTCTTCTTCCATCGTCCTGCAATGTCGAGACTGTGCGATGTGTCTGGCGGGCGTTCGCAACTCCCACGAGCGGTAATCTCACATAATCTTTCCTATTATCAGGAACCCCCATGCGAGCTCATCTTTTATTTAATGTTTTTCGCCTTCGAGATCATTACGGCCGATATATCGAGTGTGTGCGCAGGGATTATCTAACCTTTCTCTTCTTATAATAAACCGGAAAAGAAGAACAATAAGGCGTATATGTATATTTTTAGATATACAAAAACGTATACTATGTCTATTATAAAAACAAATTCTTTTTGTGAGATTTTTTTGTTATCTTTTACGCAGCTAGCGGGACAAAAAACACCCACAGCGCCAATATTTATTCACGCGTTCTTTGAAACATAATATTTGGTTTAATAATAAAATTTTATTTCATTTGTTTGTTGTTTTTTTGCTAACTGATACGAATCAGAAGTTTAAAGTTTGAAAGCTTTTGAGCGATTTCTGTATTACATGATGCGTTTTATTGACAAAGTGTTAATTGAAATCCATCTAAATAATACGTTTTTGGGTGCTCATGCCGGCTGTATAGATTTTGACACTTGACGTTATGGTAATTGGTTTATTGGAGGATTTGAGCAATTTCGAACGTGTTAATACGGGCGGGCAGCCGCGTCCGAATCGAATCGCGAATCTACAAATTGCATCACATTGTGCTTTAGGAGTGCCATAGCGAAGAGTATGCCTGGCCTGCGGTATTGACCAAACTTTAATTAATTTCATATTGTTTAGCGCATTACTGTTCAAAGAATTTAATTAATTAATTAATATGTAACCGCATAATAAAATGCGTTCAACGAACCTATCACACTAATAATAACTACTCTTTTCTCTCGTTGACATTTTTATAATAAAGTTAAAATAAAAGCGCGTGCGTTGTGATGTAACAAAGCAATTTCGGCATTGAAAAAGTTAAATTTTGCTTTGTTCGCGAATATTATTTGCCCAAGCTGGAAACTAATTTGTGCGTAAACAATATAAAACCTTAACTTTCGAATTTAACTTTTTAAAATGTTTTAATTACGAAACAAAATGGGCTCATACCCATGGCCGCCCTTTGCATTAGAACAACGCAGCAACACGGAAGAAGTAAAACGACATGGCAATAAACGTAATGAGTAACGACGCACGTTTTAGCATAAAATGAAAATGTGATAATTTTAGATAATGTTGCGGTATGCGCACGCCAGTGCGTTAATGTACTCGCACCACTCGGTTTCATTCGCAAAGTACGCAAGTTCGTTTCGTTTGTTAAGGCAATAAAAGTAGTAATGACTTGATTTAATGTTGCTAATGAAAATCACAGCATTCACTTGTTTTGCATGAGCAGGTTTACATTGCGGTGATAAATTAGAAACAAATATTTATTGAAACTCTTCCACGAAAACTGCGCACTGGAAAACAGTTTATTTACCAACGAAGACGAGCGGATTCAATGTTTGTGCAGTGCTGGCTTTGCAAATTGTACGCAGAAGGAAAATTGATAACCATTATTTAGGGATTCGATAAAATCTAGCTATCTATAGATCGATGCAAGATATGTTGTTATGTTGAATTGTTTTCCCTTCACATAATTTATTGTCTCGTGGATCTCGCGAGTTTCCTCTTTCCGTCCTTGTATCTTAGGTGCTGTGTTTCGTATGAGAATGTGAAACTTATACGAAGAACGTGACGGCATAACGAGACGAATACACCGAATCCGTACAGGAACGTACATAACATTGCATTACTGCGCCTTCCTCCCTAGCGCAGAATTTTCCACGTTCTTCATTTGCTGTCTATTTGTTTGTTTTTCCGACAAAAAGTTCGCAATCGAAACAGGTTGTAAGTTCGTTTATTGTGTTTGTAGAATTTTTCCCTAAATTGAATAAAAGGCACATTGGTTCATCCATCATGCAAATTGATAAGATAAGCGTAATGATTAAGAAAGGAAATCCCGGAAAGCCGGCAGGAAATCTACTAGTGCTTTCTATCTTTTTCGCTTTGTGTTGGTGCGCTCAGTTGGGAATCAGCGAGCGAGCAAGCACAAGGTATCCAAATGTATTCTGATTGATATCGATGCAAATTGATTCGGCAAGCGATGATCGACCTACGAAACGGATTTGTTCGGCTCGTACCTACTTCCTACACGTTCCACTTCTACAGCACGACCAACTGACGCAGAAAAAATGAAGTAATTTGAATTCGGGCAAAAAATAAATCAATTTATATTACCATAGGCAACTTAATCTATGGTGCGCGTTTCAAGTCGGAAAGAAATTAAATTTTATTTCCTAGTTTACCGTCTACTCTAGCACTAATAATAAAAACTAAATTGATTTGCAGTTTTTTTTTTTATTTTGATAAAATAAGCCAAGAAATAAGTTAGTGCAACATTAGAGGGACATTAGTGAAAAGCACCCTTCGTCGCCCATTGTTATCAAGACACATTATCGATTTGACACATTAACATCACCCTTCGTCCTGCCTTTCTGAGTACACAATATCCTGGTGACAAAAAGCATTCGGGTTGGCGTTAATGGGGTACCGCATTCGGTTTTTCTTCGTCTAAATTGTAAAGCTTTGATTTTGGCGCAAGCCACTTAAGCAATTTTTTCCCTCCCGACGTTAAGAAGGCACTTGAACTTCGTCATCTAACCCCGGATATCAAACGTAATGCGAGAACTATTAGACGTGTTCATTTATCATTATCCAACGCAGGTTGGATTACGAGGTGAATAAAGTCGGCAGCGCGATTGAGCCCCTATAATAAAGCACGTTGCTGAATGTCATAATAAAATCTCTTCACTTCGATTTCGGCAATATTCTTCGTTGTGTTATAAAAGGGAAAAAACCAAGCGCCATTGCTTTTTCTTTCCGTTTCGTTTTTGTTTTCCTAATTCTTTATGCTATCGCTCGCTGGTATATTGCTGTTAGCTTTAAACTTGAATCGTTTTACCATCGCGGATCGTTTACATTTGCTGTGAATAGTCTTCATTCTTTTTCTTCTTCGTATATTTTTAGTGCTCTTTTAAAAACCGATAAACCGAGGAAGGAAATGCTTGTCGGAGAGCCCCGCAAGTCGCCTACATAAATATAAAAAGGGAAACAGTAAATAGCCAAAGTTTTTCGCCCCGGTGCCAGAAAATACTAGACTATTACGACACCGAATAGGGGGAGCTGCTTGCATCCCCAAATCTAGACGCCAAAAAGACGATATCGAATCGCTAAGAAGACGCAACGTGCGCTTGCTCTTATACATTGGTACTTAGAAACAGTTTCAGTACAAATTCACGTACCCGACGGGGTGTTGGGATGAATTGGGGGGAATGGTGAGTGCAGACACGAACTCTCGCCGATTTATAGCCCACTGCAGTGATACTACACCTTCTGTTGCTTCTTTCTACCTATTCTATCCTAGCTATGTGAGGAAGCCAGCAAGCACGCCAGCCTGAATTACAACGGGCCAGCTGGACCGAAAAGATCTACGATGATCGTATTCTTAAACTATACTAGTTGTTCTCGAAACAAGAGTCCTTAAAAGTAAAAAGAAATCTCGAAAGTGTACACAAGTGTACGAAATCAAAACTTCTCTATAAAATTTGCTCCCTGAGCGGAATTGATCTGAATTTCATATTTTCTCTCAGGGATTTTTCACAATTTGTATTTATTGGTTTTGTTTTGGTTAGTCCTGTATAGGTGATCCTCGAATATTGGCATTCTTTTACTCCAGCCGGGAAGTGGATGTGTCGGCTCGCTTCCTTCTTAAATTAGCACTTTGATCTCGGCCCCACGTTCCACGACCTACCCTTTCGTTTCATTTACATAAATCACTACTTCGCATATCGTTGCAAAGGGAAGCGAGCGAAGTCGAATTCGAAGCGTTTCGTTTGTTTATTCTTTCGTTCTTCGCTTCTGCACTATCATGCTTACAAATTTCTTGCTCTATACAAGTGCGAGTTTCAAACAAAACAATACTGGCGCAAATGATCTGAAACTGGTACCTGCACTACACGAGTCTACTTTAATCATTCGTCTTTTTGCCTCTTTGCATTCCACTCAGGGCGAACGAGGCTAATTTGCGCAGATTTCTCACTTGCATACTTTATGTGTGTTCAGAGTCAATCTCCATGTTTATCGAACTAAAATACCAATGCTAAAATAAACCTCACACCCTGCGCAGCTCGTTTACGTCAAATGAAAACGAAAAGAATAAAGGAAAATTCTCCTGCGTGCATGAATATTTTCCTACTTTTTCTATACTAGTCGATTTGAGTGACGAGTCTCGAAGGCTATGATTGTCCTGCCAGCTCAACTCAACGAATTGCTACGTAAAGGATGCGTGATTAAGACGAGTCAAACACGCGCGCGGCGGCAATTACGAATTTCGGTTAAGTCCATAAAATTCGCATTGTTAAATAAGACAACACTGTGTGGGCTCTTGACGTTGAACTAATTTAATGTGGGGGACGTACCGATTTGTCTTCAACCTAAATAACTAACTGTCCGAGTAATTTATTGCGATATCTGATCCTACTATCTCAATTCGGTGCGCGATTTTCGTGTAAGACAAGCGCGTCCTCCTCCACCCATCCTTAGATGAACTTAAGTGTTGCCTTCGAAAACAGTAAATTCACCGTGACAGCTACCACCCTGTTTTCTGTAGCCCAACAAGCAAGACAAACAAAACGAGACTCGATAAATAGAAACACAAATAGACTCTTATATTGCGCTCGAGCTCATAAATAAATTCAGTATTTAGAAGAGAAGCATTAAAAGTAGCGTTGCATTTCAATGCGACATTTTTCACGTCGCAAACACGTTTTCTTGTAGTTTTTCTTTTCATTAAATTGGCGTTGTAAACATGTTCAAACGTATTAGCTTGTGTTTGCTTTGTGCTAGTTGGTTATAAATGATATGCCTGATAATTGAGTCTTGATTAATATAAAAGTTGCTTGTTTGCGTGAATAAATAAAGAAAGCATATTCACTCACCTTGTATTTGCCCAAATTGTTTACCGAGCACGTTAATATTGCCTCCCTTCCGACTGGCATCGTTAAATTATGCATGGGAGTTAGAAATTCAGGTTCTTCCCACATGTACTTCGTCGTTGCTGAATCCTCTGCAAAAAGGACGAAATGTTAAAAACAAAGTCAACATCGGATACACAAGAAAAACAAAAGTGTGTTTCACTCTTCGTTTTGCTTTAATTCTGTATGCATGATGCATAAGTTTTAAGTTGACTTTTTTCCATTTTGTTAATGCATTATTTATGCATAAAAGAAAACTGCATTTTCACCTTCCCCATACCATCACGTTGTGCAGTACAGAGCAGACTTTTGAATAATAAACCACCACAGCAAAACAGTGTGGTAGTTTGTTTTGTGTATTTAAAGCACATTGCAAACTTTTTGTTGAATAATAAATGAATGTTATCTGCTGGAATAATACTCAGCACTTCATTATTAAAATGATTTTTGCTCGATCTTTGGCTAGAGGTGTTGAAATCACATCGGGAGAAGATTGCAAACCCTATTGCAAACGTTCGCCACTCATTTAGATAGTAAAGTATGTTCGCCGCTCGTAAATACTGCGCTCAGACATGTTTGCATCGTTTTGCTGGAATCGGAATAGGCTATGAAGTCATAATATACAGACGGCGTGATGTGGTGAGGATCGTATATGCAAGTGGGGATCAATTCGTCAATATTTAACACGTCGGAAACTCGAATCAGTGTCAATATTACAGGAAGTTTATGAACCGTAAAGAATTTTCGGTCCATTTCCTCCGGAGCACTTCTCATTGTTAAAGGAAGAAATCGCTAAAGGGTGTGCGATGGAAACGTAAAGCAAAGTTGTTCACGCCATCGTCGCTTTTTACGATCTTTCGCATCGCACACACAAAACCCTCAGTCGTCGCGCATCAAGCGCAACGTATGCACAATGGCGAAAAGGACACACGTCCTGCGAACGCAACGCACACTTAAAAGGCGCATGCATGTACATGGAAGCCATGAAAAAGTTGAGCAGCGCAGTACATTGCGAAAGGAAGCAAACTGGCAGTCGCACCTATTCAAGGAAATGTTATAGCCAATAATACAAGCCATTTGATTTCGCTCGCTTTTCCGAACTTATTTCCGACGCCATATACATATAACTTGAACACATTCCAGGATAGCGAAGCTTGCTTGCAGCGCAGCAGTTGGTCTAGTGCTACAAAGAGCTCAATGTCTCAACTTACAGAACTTGGGACTAAAAGTAGCGAACGAGTTAAATTTTGGCCATAGATATTTTCTTAGAATAAAGTTATATTACATTATTTAAACCTTATTAGCTTAAAGCAACGATTTGCCAATCGAGTATAATTAGTTGCTTATCAGTTTGTATTTTTGAACTCAAATCAGGACAAATCAAAGCCAAAATTGGAATCAAACGCGCATAATATAATAAGTAATTGAATAACGTAAATTAAAGCATGAATGTAGTAGAATAGTATAGTGTGTAATAAGCTCATAATTGACATTTCAATTGTGCACATTTTCCAGTGCACTGGCAATGAATGATATATTGTTAATCACGATTAAAACGCGTGCAGTAATTTGTTGCAAACATGAATTTAATATTTAAATTTGAATCCAGCAGATAATCAATAGCTATACCCGATTATAGACATAAGCACAAATTAATCGCGGTTTATTGGAGACTTTTTTTGGTGCAAACAAAAAAAAAATGACATAGCTAGTTCATTAATGCTCGATTTTATACTTAGGCAATGTCGAGCAATGTATGCTGCGTGGCTGTGTGCATATGCTAATGGCACAGCCCTGCTTTTAACGGTTATATGCCTCTCGGAGGTTTTTTGCTTTTTGCTTTTCGAGTATCTCGTTTACCACTTTATGCCATCATCGCATCCCCATAGGCGACAACACCTCCATCACTTCCTTCAGGAAATCAATTAGTACAAGCAGAGAATGGACGACGCGTAAAAAATGTGAAAGAAAACCGGAAGGATAATTAAGCTCCCATATCACGTCTATTATCCTATAATTCCGAGTTTATACATATAGACATTTTTATGGTCTGTCAAGTTATTGAATTTGTTGATTTGAGTCGTTAATGAGGATTTGGATTAAAATGAGAGTTCAATGTATGTGTAGTTTTGCAGACAAATTTTTGTTTTATTTTTTTGAAAGTTGAAGCAGCTTTCCTCTATCGGCTTTTACAGTTTTATCGCCCTATAGAGGTGGTGTACTTTGTCGACAAGAAGGTAGCGCGAACATAAATAAATTTGTCGTCCTCTCGGATACTAATCCCCAAAGGGTATGTACGATTAAACGCTTTTAGAGCTAAAAACGGTAAATCCCATCGCCGAGTAGCCTCGACGTTTGCTTCCACTATACAGATCGCAATAAAAGTTTACATGCAAATTTTTATATTTGCAATATTCATGCGGCTCGTGTTGGGCTGGGTTGCGTTCGTCCTTTCAGCTTTCAGATACGCCGTGTGCATGTGTCTCTACCCGTTACGAAAACGTCGTAATTGCTGCTTCCGATTTTTCTCCCGCTTTTATGTATCCGCATCCAGGAGACAGCAATGTATTGCTGCATTACATTTGCATAGAATGTTGCCAACGGGCCTAGTCCCATATTCATTGTCTATTTAAATACCGGATGTTCCATTTACCCGTTTTTTTCAAAATCGCCAAAATAATTTAGTTTACTAGAGTAAGTGTAGTAACACTCTGTATTGTACTTTTATATTTGTTACAGTTCAGAGTCCGAAGTAAGTTGTAACAAATGTCCAGTGCCTAAGCAAAAGCTAAGTTTCCAACCTAATTCAAGATACAATTTGTAACATGTCACTAACCATCCCGAGACCGTCCCAAAACCGTCCTGGATACTTTCCACCAAACAAAAGCATGAAAGAAAAAGCTCTTTTTGTTTGTTGATTATTTTATTATATTAGGCTCGACCTTCTTCTTGCTGTTTGTCGTTTATAAACAAATTTGCGTCATAAACATGACAATGCAAACAGACGAAAGGAAAAGGAATGAAAGTCTAATAGAATAACGCCGAGATCGCACGGCTTTTTAACGTCGTTTAAAGTCTCTATTGAGACCTTCTCAAAATTCGTTTAGTTTCTCATTAGATGCAGTCAGCTTCACCGCAACCGACGGCGTTTGCTCTTGGCTCGGTTGCGCTCGGCGCAGTTAGCAGTGTTATGACAGGCCATTGCCGTCTCCACACCGTCCCCAGTGTTGTCGGCGACGACGACGCCGAAAGACGAGAAGAATCCCACATATAGCTAGTGCTCTGTGCTTTCGGCTCGTTATGGCCGTCCGGACGCGCGTAGTTAAAATAACGATGTCGGTTAGTTATGTCCTCGGGGGTAACATGTACCTCCGCAGATAACGTATGTATTTCCGTAAATAGGGTAAGACGCCCTGTGGGCTTTCGACAATCTCGTCTAACAACGATATATCGATGCGTTGTTGTTGTCTCGTGCCGGTTTGTCGGATTCACGCGCGCTCTAAAAGTGAACGATAAAAATTTTATAGGCGCCTGTAACCCTGTGCTGAAAAATGTTAACTTTGCCTACAATGTCGGCTTTTTACTCTTTTAAATTGTAGAATAGATTTTTTTTTTGTAAAAAATTCAGCAAACATTGAGCTTGACCAAAAAAAAACTTCAGTCTTTACCCAACACTTATTAAAGTTGACTTGGCAAAGTTGGAAAACTCGCAGGATAAAAGAGTTGTGCAACTATGTACTGTATTTCAACTATGTGCGGAGTGCGGAGTAAGTTTATCAAGAAGTTGTTGCATTCGTTTTGGAAGTCAACGCCGACTTGATGTGGAACGCATTGAATTTTGTTATTTCATTTTATTGAACAAGATTGCAATTGTATTTATATCGATAGAAAGGAAACTCTGTTCGAGGCAGAGAGTATTCAAATGCGCTACTGAATTTCTCAATTTGGCAAATGTAGACTTGCTTTTCAATAAATTATTTCAGCATTTGACATTAATGATGAATGGTAATAAGCTTTCAGATTCGATGTATAGGAACACAGCATGAACCCGTTGCACTGCAGGCGTTCGTAATTGGAACATTTTGAAAGAAACATTAGTAAAAGAGGCGACTGATTAAATGTCTGCATTCATTCCATTATAATATACCTTTCTATAAATTTCAAGTAGCTACTTGCGCTCGCAAAATAATTTTATATTATAATCGAAAACGTAAACGAGGAAGGACGTGCGCTGTTTTCAAACATCGTGCCTTAATTGCCAACGATTATCAGGATCATTAATTATCGAAGAACATCAATCATCATTGTATTTTATAATTCGTGCCGGAATAACAATCGTTTTTTGAAACTTATTTGCGTCTTTTGCGAATGAAAAGAATTTAGCAGCTTAACTTTGTAAGGACGCGTCGATGGAATGAGGGCGCAATGAAGGGTTTGTAATTGTCTTCCGGCACCCACCATAAGCACATCGTTTCGACACACTGAAGTAAAAACCATTCATTTCGTTTTTTTCCTTCATATTGTACATGTCATCAATGTGCATGTTTTCATTGTACTGAGTAAAGCGTTGTTGTTGTCTCTTGTCGGGGTTGTATTGGATGTTGTTGTTGTCGTATGTCACCAGGAGAGGAAGAGGAATATAAAAACCACATGAAAAACTATGGAAAAGTGCGACACACGTGCGACAACTGCGGTGGTAGTCGAATTGTTAAATAAAGAAACATAGAACCGAGTACGTTTCGTATGCTATTTCGAAATTTGTCACGCTGTGGAACAAATGAGTTTCTATATTTTTACGCTACGCGCTTAAAAGGACGCAGGACTGTCAGGAGGATACTAAAGGAAAAACTGGAAAAAGTCGAAAAGCAAATGTGTAGTTTGCATTTTCTCGTGTAAATAAAACTTGCTGTTAATGTTGCATTGAGTGTTGAAAATTGTAAAAAAGTAAAATTGTAAAAGTATAAATTTTTCAAATCATTCACTAAATCCAAAGCAAAATTTGAATATTCAAGTAGGTTTGGTTGTTAGTTTTGTTATGTAATTAACTTATAAACGTTGCGCCACTTTTCATATGCGAGCAAGTTAGTATAGCTCATTGAGATGGGCAAGTGCAGTTATAGTTGCACAATTTTATTTAATATGCGAATTTAAGTTAATTTTCGAGCTGGTTGAAGCTGTCTGTTTCCCGACATGTTGCAGTACATTTTTCGCGATCTCTACTATTTACGGACTTTGCATACGAGCAGTGCATAATGTAATGCACCGACAAGTAGCAAACTTTTTCTTCGACTTTGTTTAGTTTAGGCAATATTGAAAGTTGTGTATATTTGCATTTTGTATCCGCACGCAAATAAATAAAACGCTCGCTTGGAATATTGTGACGGTCAGTGCAAATGCATGCTTAATGTAAATTTACTCGAAATTGCACGCGCAAAACGTTAATGAACGAAACCATTTCCGGCCGACGTAATTTTATTGCCGCACTTGAATTTATCGTTCGTGCTCGGCCCGGCCGCATTTTTATTGCGTTATATTGTCACAGCTTTGTTCGCGAAATTGTGTTCATCTAGAATATGTGCATCATCATCAAAGAGTGAATCTGTTTTGTTTGGGTTTGACTACATTATATTTCTATGCATATGCATATATGTACAATTTTAGTTTGGTAATTGTCGTAAATGTAAAGAGCGCTCATGAAATAAATCAGGTGTGTCACTTTAATAGAAAACATTTTTAACATTGTGTGCTTGATAAATTTAGTATGTAAACTGCCAAACTATTAAAATATATGAAACTAGCTTAAATTTCGGATGAGTTTCGGGCATCAAAAGAACGGTTTGGTGAGCCAGTTGTTTCTAACTGTTTTCGGTTGAGTTTTCGTGTTTCGTTTATGTTGGTCCCGAGTCATAAATAAAGAAATATTGGTGAAATCGCGTATATCAAAGGGAACGCGAACCCGTTGCACATAAAAACCCTGCGTTTAATACTTTCAATAACTGGAAATTGCCGGAGATGTGTTATTGTATATGTACGGCAGCTATAATCGTAAAAATTCAACTCGACAAGGAACCAAGTTGCGCGCAACTAAACACATAAACGCACAACCCACCAAACATAGAGAAACTGATAAAACATTTTTATCGAACGGAAAAGCTTCATTAATGTTCACCATCGTTATGTGGTGCGTTTGTGGTTGTTAATCACATCGGGAATGGATGTTACAATGGGGCAAACTTTATGGTTGGCTATATAGTGTTCTTCGTTCGTTCGCCAACAACGCGAGCGTGCGTTTTGCTTTATTTTCGGGCGCAAAACGAGCGCGCATTGTATGTCCACCGATTGTAACCAGCTCCAACGGCAACAAGCAACCGCCGCCAAACATAAAACGAACTGAATAAGTGCGAATCAAAAATTCCGAACGCCGCAACAGCTGCGGCTGACAAACCACTTCGAGCGCCTTACTTCATTCACCTATCAATCAAGCTGCTTGCTTCGAAAAACGCGTCGTCTTGTAAGCTTCCACACATGTTGCACCCACACATCCATCGCACGTGACTTAAGAGGAAAGAAACCCAAGCCGAAGGAGGAAAAAACGTGCAATTTGCATTACAAAACTGCTCGCGCGCAGATCACACAAAGACGTGCATGGAATTGATGGACTGTGGGCGCGTACACTTTTTAAGATAGGTGTTTCGACCAAAACTTGAGCTTGAGCTAAGAACGCACTAAAATTTCACTCGTAAAATGCGGGTTATCTCAGTCCATCTTTTGAAATAGTTTAAGGGGTGATTGTAATGAGCAAACCGCACCACTTTACTTAGTTGCGTTAAAGTTTTGTATTTAGCCACATAAAATGTTTTGCTCGAGAAGTTTTTAATGATTAGCTCGACCAGCATGGCGTAACTGCACTTTTATGTAGCAGCTTATGCTTGCGCATTAACAACATAGCGTGAATGCGCCGGGCGTACATTTGATGACCACAAATATTTCATTATTCGAATGCATCGGAACGCGACATGAATTCCAGAGCATTACACATAAAGAAAGAGCGTCAAGCAGTCCAGGTCATCAAACGATGCACGATTTACTCTTTACTGTCTTCTGCCATTGCTATAACGTACATGCTTTTATCGTTTTTGCTCAGCGCTCGCATAAATTTAGATTTTATTCCTAATCATAAAACAACAAGTACAAATAAAGCAAAACATGCGCGCTTAGAATTGACATATCAAAACAGGCAGGAAAAAAGGTAATGCAAACATACACAAAGCAAGAAAAACATCAACTTCCGTTTCCATTTGGCTATTTGTACGTCTACTTCATTTTATGCGTTTTTAGAATAGGACTATAAGGGAGTCAACGAAGTAAGCCATCATGACTTCATTCGCGCCACGCGTTTTTATTTTATTTTTTATTTTACTTGAGTTTATATGAAGGGACGCAAATCTGATGCAAAGAGCAGAAATGTACGAAACATGTACGAATCTGATGTGGATTATGCGCTAATGTACCCGGCGCCTCCATGCCACCTTAGTGCAGCAGGTTTGCACGAAGCTAAATTATCGGTTTGTATGTTAAACGAAGCGGCATTATCTAGTAATAATATTTTATGAATACATGCTCGCGTGTTGCGCGCGAATATATCCAACATCATGATGCCTTTAATGACTGCATTAAACTTGCCTACTATACACACACGAAATATATTAATAATTACTCTCCAACAACCAAACAACAACTGCCAACTTGCTATCCACTCAAACATATTTGATGCATTTTGTTCTAAACAACTTTCTACTCATTATATGAACATGCAAAGTAGGTAAACAATTTGCGATAGAAATATTTTTCGCAGAAATGCATTGTTCGCACGCAAGTGTACGCATTCTTTGCATTTTAGTCATCTTTAACAAACCACGAAAATTTAATATTAATTTACTTCCCGTAACCAATGCCTATAATTCATTTAAGAACGAATGAAAAATGTGTCAATTCAAATTATTATTATTTTTTATAAAAATTTACAAATTTGTGCCATGTAAAATCGACCTATAAAAATATGTGTTCGTATGTTGTGCTATGTTCAGTTGTTTTAACTAAAGTAGGTTGTCGAGAGAGCGCTAATTAGTGTAATGCCGATATGCATGAACATTACGCGCGACATTAAATGAATCATGTGCGATTTGTAGCTCTACTCCACCCGCATCCGTACCCCAAACCTATAGATATACATCATGCTCGTGTTATTTATCGTTTACTGTATGGCTCTATGTCTGGACAGGTGACCCACACGCAAACATAGGTTAGTCTAGCCAAGAGTCGGTCGGGTTCGAGAGGGTTATCGTTAATAATTCCAGCACGAAAGTCACAAATCAATGTGGGTGCAACTGTACACCAGATATGTTTGTCCAATGAATTGTGTAATTGCAGATATCAAAGTTTGGTCGAATGTCCACAGAAAGTGGACAGCTCCGCGTGTACACAACAGCCGACAGATATTGAGGTTTCGATGGGTATGTTCGAACACGGCTTAATTAGTATCCTGCCCCGTTGTATGATATTGTGATATCTGCGGAATGCAATGCGCGCGCGCTCTTTGTTTGCCAAACTTGGGCTTTATCTGCGCTTTGCGGTATTCGGCGTTCGATGTTAAGTGTCACTAGAACAAGCAATTCCGTGCGATTGCCGAACTCAAAGACGACACGATTAAATAATACAACTTCGGATTTATGTGCGCGTCATGTTGATGATTGTGCTAGGAAGGTACAAAGTCGTAAAGTGCACTTTAGTGTCAATGCGAAATATTTCATTTCAATCTGCAAAATGAATTACTACTTTTGTCGTCCTTGTTGTTGTGTCGGCTCTCCTTTCACATAAAACAAAATTATTTACTTGTGCTAGACGCGTTTGCAGTAACTATTATACGTCCAGAATGATTTATTGATAATACCCCGCGATTGCTAACATTTGCACGCTGCGAAACAATTGCGCACAATTCATGTTGACGTAACACACATGCATGTCATTTTGTTTTTCACTTTTGCCCCGGCGATAATCGCACTATTTATGGTGTCACAGACAAGGCGAAATTACTCGCACAAATATTCCATGCAAATCGGATTTCTATTAAGCGTATAAATTATTGATAACGTCGTTTAATCAATGCGCGCACCTTCTGAATATTGAATTAGGCCCCATTTTCATTTTCTTCTTCTTATTCTTCGTGCATTTTTCGCATTCAGGAATTTGCCCTCATCAACTTGTTCGTCATATTTAATTGATGCCCCACCATGTGCCTGCAGCCTTGAGTCTTTATTTTATTCATTAATCCGTTTATTTGCTTTGGTGCTCTCTGGAGAGATGAAGCACACGGTTCGTTATAATCGAAGAAGGCTCTTGATTCAAGATTCAAATGTTTTCTTTTCAATGCCATTTTTTATTAGATTCCTTCGACCTTCGCGAACAAATGAAGCATTAAATGAAGCACTTCAAATAAATGTCTGAAGAAGATTTGAAATTGTTACACTGGCACAAAATGAACCAGATAACTTAGTTCCAAAACAAAATTATACTTTCATATAGCTAATTTGTAGAAAATATATAGGAATGACCTAGTTAGGTTAGTAGTGGAATAATTAATGTTAGGCGTCATGAAAGAATAAACTTTTCAGACAGTCACGCTTATAATTCTAAAACTATTCATGTCATTTATTATTTAAACATAAAGTGAAATTGTTTTTGCCTGGTGGATATTTTTCTCTTGTTCTGTGCGCTGCTGGCTACACTAATTGAGGATTTAGACTACCTTTAACCTTCCAAGTACTTCAAATTCCAATTAAATCGGACTGGTTTGTCCCGACGTAAATTGGAATCTGCAATTGTCTAGAATCCCATATAGCGTAAAAAAGCTTTAATGAGTATTAGTTGAAGTAGCAATTAACGCAATTAAAACCAAAACGATTAAAACTCATTTCATCGGGTCTCTTCATATCCAGCATGTCCGAAGTGGACAAAATAACCGTCGGTATATAGAATTCTAAGTCTACTAACGAACGCACGAAATTGCTTTTTGCCTGGATTATACCCGAGGACATATCGCACTAAAACTCTACACGTAGGTGGCTTGAGGTAGGGTATAACGAACAATCCCCCAAACGTTTTGCAACTAAAACACTTATACCGAATGGATCACAATTTGTGATTAAGGTATACTATTTCATTTGCGCATTCAACTATTTAACCCTAATTTGTAACCAACTAACAAGGTAACACAAGACTTAAAATACTTAATATTCAGGCAAGGCAAAAGATGCAAATTGCTCTTTGATAGTTGCCAATTAGTCGATTGATTTTAAGTGTTCCGGGTGGGTACGTTGTAAATAGTGTGGACAACTTGGTACATCAGTGCACATTGCACGTGCACGTAATTGGTAAGGCTGTGAGTGAGTGAATAAGGCGTACGTGCAGTGCATGTTTATTTAAATTTTCGTACACTCAACGACGATATGTAGTGATAATAAGTGGTTGGACGTTTAGTATCATTGCTGAATATGTGGTTGCCGTTGATGTTAATAAGGAAAGGTCGACGGTGCTGGTCCGTGTTTAGCGTGCCGACCGATCGTATATTCAATTGCAACTTAATACCTACAAGCGACTCCAACAAGGTTCGTGATAAATGATAAATTTCATATTCACATATAGTAACAATAAATCGTGATATTCGTACACCTCGTGCAATCGCAATCGCTTTAAAAACGCCGCAAATTGCGTGCATGTGTTCCGTACAAATATCTTTTTCCACTCGCTTTAACTAAGTCGAAGCTTCGGCCAAAAAAACTTTAACCGACTTTATTAATGCCTCCGTGTAGAAAAACTACATTTTCTTTTTCCATACGCTGTGTTTTAATCTCCCCAACGACGATGGCACTTCTCTAAAGTTTGTATAAGGTTCTGACCCGTTGTGTCGTGATGTGAAGGCGCCGGGCGGGGGCATGTATGCCCTCTTGTCTTTACCGTTCACTACTCCACCGCACTTTGCCTCTTGATTGATGACCTGTTTTACTTCGACCGACATAATCACGATGACACCCGACAATGCTAAGGACACAAATTAATGGAGGTACTATGTTAAAGACTTTATCGAGGACTGCGCTGGGCCCGCTCGTTTCTGCTTTGAACGCTAAATACGCTCGAAACAACCGAAAAACAGATTAAAGTCGACTTACATAGTTTGGTGGATGAGTACCACTAAGGGGATTGTTTTAGGCATCGGAGTATCGCTACTAGGTGGAAGAAAATTCCACCTAGAGTGCGCCTTTAATCTAGTCATAATTTATTTCATGTCTACTTACTCATACCCGACAATGGAAATAAAAGTTAGACAAAACAAAACAACGAACGATTCAAAATACGCGTATACAAATAATGTTAGTTAATTATCTCTATCCGTAGGTAGTTAATTATTTTTGTTTAATTAAAATACTGGAATACAAAAATGTAAACAATTCATGTTGTTATTTATTGATTTGTGCGTTTACTAATTAAACAATTGTTTATTTGTAAAATAGTAAATTCAGGCACGATTTGTTTGAATTTTGATATGCAAAATTGAAAAATTATAGAGTTAAAATGGAAATTGATACAGTGACAAGTTGAACAGGAGATGTGCTGGTCGTGGGGTGCTATCATAAATGTACCCAGAGCATCTAACACACGTGCTGCAGGCTGGTTCAATCTAATACCGGAAACATGTGTAAACAACGGTCTTGATACGCTCTTAAATTTACACCGAGCACCCAGGATAGCACACAGTGTGACCCCTTATCAGCGATGTCAACCGAAATTATTCAACACTAAACCATTCCGTGTGTATGCGCATCCAGATTGTGTTAGTTTATGTTCGAAACTTGTATGACTGGCGAGCAAGCCTCATATTGCTAAACCAGGTGGAATTGAAGTTCAACTCGGGCCCAGCTGCAGAATAAGTAGGTTTACGTATAAGAATCACGTGTGTCTTTTATGGTAGTTAATTGTACAGAAACTCAATTTCCTACGCTGGTCCTTTCGGTATTTGCTCACTGCCCGAAACTCATACAGCAATGTTTCTTCCAACATAATAGTGAAGGCAAAGGGATGAAATTTATGAAATAACATCAAACCGCATTATAATATCTCATAAATTCGTATAATATAATTCGAAACACGCAGCGAGCGAGAAGCGAGAATTTCAGCACACTATTTGCATTCATGTTTTTCTACACACACCGAAAAGGCTCTTCCACATTTGCTCGGCGAGCAGATGCGGTCATGTTATTGTTACACTGTTGATGTTATTGTTGGTGTTGTTGTTGCTGGTCGCTGTCAGCCGTTTACTCGTTTTTCTAGCAATTATCCCGATCCGTGCAAATTATAAATGTAGCCGGAGTGATTTAGTCTGCATTACGTGCAATTTACGCGAACGAATATCAACTCGGCGAAAAACTGGCGCATTGTTTCGGGTGGAAGCGAGAGCGGCCGATTCGGAAATCGCTCGCTCTTCTAGTTAATCCACAAAAACAATACGCATTAACAGCTAAAACGGATTATAAATTGCGCCGCTGCCGCCGTCGTCGTTTCCAACACTCGAACCACCCCCCACGGTTTTTATATATGTACGCGCATAGACCTCGGGGTCACAATACAACACAACGGATCCTCGGCCTCGGGTCGGGATCCAGTCCTGTACCTTGCGCGTCGCTTTCCCGCTTTCGAACCGAGTGCGAACTCCAAGCACGGCTGCACACATCGACAAACGTAAATTACGTTGTGCTGCGCCAATGCCGGCCAATATTGCAAATGTAAAGTGTCATATAGAAATAAATTTTCGAATTTTATTCGCACCGAACCTAATTTATACGGAATTCACCGGGCATTTACGACACCAAAACAAAATAAATAAATGCTGTCATATTTTATTATTTGCATATTTTATGCTAATGCTTGTTTCCTGTTTGTTTGTTTTTACCGTTCGCGTTCATACTTTTCATTTTCCGACTTAATAGTTGAAAGGTAAAATTGCTAGTTGAAGACACACATCAAGAATGAAGTCTGCTCGTCGAGGCTTTATTTATGCACGTCGATGGTAATTACTCGACCCGTTAAAGGGGCGGCACGCAATGTTCCTATTAATTGCTCCAACTAAACTCGACCAACATATGCACGGCGGCACGGCAGCAAGCGGCAAGGACGAAAACCGTATATGATGACAGAGGTTGTGCATGCGTATAATGAGAAAAGTGGTGAATGACTAGTTGACTAGGGGTTGGAACGCATATAGTGGACGATTGCGGTTTGTTCGGTTGCCAGGTATGCAGATAATCGTGGTCCTGCCGTTTGCGGCCTTAACTATACGCTTCACATGGAATGCTGACGCTGCACGACATCGATGTCATACTGTTACAAGTGCAGCCTAGCAATGAGTCTCAATCACTATCACTACAGCTTTTCCTTTCCAATACCATCTCGTACTCGTTACCGTTATAGTCCTGATCCTGAATGCGAATGTGAATGCTCGACCGTTGCCTGGATGGCTGCGTTTCGTTGTGAATTTCATTCGTGCAAGCTCGTCGCCTGTTATTACGCTCGCTGTAAATGACTAATGGTTAGCCCCATTCGGACATAAATTAGCATTAACTACCGTCCTAAATATGTGTAAATTAACCGCACAACTTTGTTGCCGACGACAAGGATGGCCTCATCAGTATCGTAGCTTGATATCCGATATCCTATGCTACAATAGGTCCTAGTTGTAGACGGGAATGCTGAGATGTACAAAAACCCTTTAACTAGTACAATTACCAAACCCAAAGGCCCAATTTCAATCTTCAACCGGCGAAAGGTCCTTGAAAATTCTCTCTGCCTGAAGAATGTTAACATTAAAGCTAATTGCCTACTAGCAAACTATGTTTAAACAACTGAAACGAATTTTTGCTTTTCGATATTTTCAGTTCCCATTACCCAATCAATAACTGCAGAGAATTGAGTACAATTGCTGTAACAACAATAGAAAAATGAATCTGAAGTTTATTTTTATTTCGATGTTCCTGCAGGAAGCGCAGTTCTACGGAATCTGCATTCAAGATGAGCAAGAGTGCTCCTTTTCTATAATAGATTCGACGCGCAAGATTTCATTCTATGTTGTGTGCACGTGCAATCGAACGTGACTTTTATTTCTGATTTCAAACGCTTTCTGCAACTACGACACAATTGTCGATTATAACAAAAAAAACTATTATAAAATTGTAATTAAATTTCACAACTTGATGGTTTTTCCCCACATGCAAAAAATAAATAAACCGCACAAATGATGAGCGAAATTACAAATCGGATTTGCACCATTACTCGGCTCAAGCGAAGCCTTTATAACGACAAATTGTCGTTTTTATAAATCCAGCAGAGACGAACAGAGCGAATGCAAAAAACAAAACAAAACACAACAAAACGCTAATAGCATAACAGAAAAATCCAATTAGGTAAACGTATAAATCTCATATTTTTAATGACGGGTCGTTCATTAAGTCAAATAGGATTCGGCGCACATTTACTGCGATTGCCGCACATCGTCCTCAACGCTTTTCCTATCCGACTCCTTTATGGGTTACAATTAGGAAGCGCTAAAGTAAAAGGTTTCCCGTAACACAAGTAGCTCACTATACCTAGAAGAGAGGCGGCGAGATTGGAACGAGTTTGAGCAAATTCGATTATGCGCCGAACACAATCATACTCGTATGCAACTACTTGAGAGTCGAGACGTTAAGAGTCTACAACTACCGATAGTGCGGGAGTGAAGTTACGCGGTGTATTATAATTCACTTAACGGCATAAGCGATTTACCCTAACTTGACCTGACATCTAAGTAGGGTAATTTAATATATTTCCGACTTATAAGAACCAATTACAGTGATTAGTTACGACTAGTACTGTACAGGATTGCCAAAGAGACAGGACGAAATCGGGGGAGAAGTGGCTAGTCGGTGGACGTGAACTCTTTACATTAATGTACATTCCGCTCCGCCAAAAGTGGTCCTTCAGGCTTCAAGCCTGAACATGATGGTTGTCGTTGTCGTTTCGTCGACAAAGTGGAACTTTAAAATTATGTCTCGCTGTAATTCAATTTCAAACAATTATTTCTCTATTACGAAATGGCTTGGATGTAAAAATATTTAAATTCCCTCGGGCTTTTTTGTCATCAACCAAAAAGCCCGCGATTTAATATCGTAATGGAGATTCCGCCCCGACGATATCGAACCGCAATGCAATTAAGACATAACATAAATAAAGATTGCTTGATTCGTACTTAGATATTGAAATATGGCTATCGTCGTTTGCGCTGAACTAAACCAACGATACGATAAAACAAGCAACGCATGGGTGGCGGTTAAATGATATCCTTTAAACAAAGCTGCTTTTATGCATCGTAAATATTTTTATCGTTGTTTATTACCGAAAGCAATATTAACAGTTTAAATTATCTTTTATATGTATTTACACTGTCCCTAGACCTTCTTCGCCTTTACGAAGCTTCCAGTTCGCTTCGGAAGCTTGTGCAGAGCGCATATAAAGCCAATTCATTATTCATAAAGCGACCATTACGCTACCATAAAAACGGCTTGGGTTAATTAAAACTATAGAGCGGACCCTGCTCGGAAATAGCAAAGGACGCGCTTGTTCGCCCTGGCAAACCGAAGTAAAGAAGCGCAAAGAAATAGGACGAGTTGCAAATAGTCCTTTCAACCTAACCTATATATGCCATACAGGCTGTCTCTAATTTATATTTTAATTTCGTTAGCTAATACATATTTTGAGTAGATTTTCGGTTTAGCACAACCCAGTAGTTGTATTATCCTGAAATTGTAAAGTTACCGACGTCTCACATTGTCTACTTATGCTATATGTGTCTCTTTAGAAACAGCTTCACATCTCGTATAATATTCAGCCAGCAAGCCAGGACCGTGAAAAGTCGGTTAGGATGAAAATGGAGTGAAGGTCCTGCGTCCTGACAGTGTATCCAGTCATATTATACATGTACTCACTGTAGCAGCGCAAATATTTATTTAATATTTGGGTAAGTTCGCGGAATTTAATTAGGAATATGAGAAACTAAATATTAGCCTCATCCCTTGCGCTGCGTTGCGCTCTTCGTGTACTGCTCATTTTCTGTCGCCTCCTGTCCTGCTAGTGCCGTGGCATATCGTGTTGAAAATTATTTTAGTATTGTTTTTGTTCCCTCGTCTCGGGCTCATCTTGCTGTATCTTGTCTTGTCTGGCCTTAACTAAGTCCTAGGCACGGAGCATAAACGATTTTCCCGAGATAGGGATAGGCTCGGCCATATTTAAGCAGCAGATGTTCGCAATTGTCTGTTGATTATCTACAAATGAGAATTCTAAATACACTGGTGCACGAACTGGGGCAATGCGCGCTTTTTAAAAAAAGTAAAAAGGATTTTATCTTAATCATGATGTAATTTTATGGATTTAGTACTTGATTTTCCTATTACGTGTCTTAAACAATGAGAAATATAAAGATTAGTGAAACTATTATAGGGAGTTACATTGACTAATTGCAACGTAAAAGTTTAATTTGAAAACTAAACGCAAGAAATAGAGAAGTTTATACGAAAAACGAAAAAGGACTTGCTGAATTATTGACCGTTAACACTACGAGTTCACTGAAGGAATATTTAATCTTTTCTTTAACAGCCGTAGTTTTGTTTCTTATTTACATTTATAAAAGTTTTCGCTTATTTTCACCCGCCACGCTTCGCTGTAACTTTTGTGGAAATTTCTTCTATCTATAGATAGATAGCTATAGTCGAGAATCGAATATGGTCGGGAAACTATGGTAGTTGTAATGTAATATACCTACTTGAAAAGTTTTATTATGTTGTGGAAATGGGATCGATTATGTCTATTGGGATTCGGAAAATGTACATTTCCCTATCTATCATTTGCCATCGCGCGTTCATTCCTGAATTTATTATTA
>JARJDT010010556.1:0-28187 GCA_030264655.1 Leptusa sp. GC000079
TTTACTACACCTCACGCAGCAAATGCTGCAACAAAACCTGCACAACGCGTTGGTTCTAAGAAAGATCAGAAAGTTTTGTGTAGCCCCTACACGCCTAGTTAATATACAGATAAATTGTTTAGGTTTTCAGAGAATTATGAACAATGTCCCCACAGTTTACATTCACTCCGTTACGGAATGCGGCATTCCGTAACAGAACTTTACTAATCCAATCTAATTCTAATCTAATTACATCACCCTAATGTAATAACATTTAATTGATCGGCACATTTTTATTGTTATACCTTTATTATCTAGAATAAATTCAAAAATATAGGGTGAATCAAGATAAATATGAAACCAATTCAAAATTATCAATGAAAATATAAATATTATAATGTTTGTTTAGATAGTTTCGATTTTAATTTGGCTAAATATTTATTTTTAGCATGAATTATTGGTCCTTGTATATTAATAGGGTCAATACAATTTCGATTTGACTGGCGCGTTGTCGCTGTGGAGTTCTGGAGTTCGATGAGTGCTCGTATAGAAATTTCGGATTTGTTCTCGCGTAGTCCAATATGATCCTCTACATGTTTCTGTATGAATATATCTGTACTGTGGCGTTTGTGGAAATGTTTATCCTGATATGTACATCCGAAACTTTCCATGTATGGGCTTTACAATGTCGATTGTATTGTACGATCATTGTACCTGAATACATACAATAGTCGAGGAGAGCATTGAGAGGAGTGCGGTCACTGTGTGCTGTTATCTTTGCACGCACCGTTGGCTCGACTCTTGACCGTCGAACCAAAGGGATAAAACAGGCCGGGTCCGGCCATCCGTGCAAAACCCCGGTTCGTCCGCCCGAAAAGAGCTTTGGCAAATATAGACCTATATCTATAGGTATGTACGGGCCAAAAAAAACTAATAATATGAAATAGCACTATAAGTACGAGTGGCTTACTGTGAAACCGCATCATTCCCATCTTAAATTTTTCACTCGTGCTTTCTACGTAATAGATTTTTTTTCCTAATAAAAACTCAATGGACCAGAAGGAGATTTTTCGAAACGATAAAAACGACGCAGTCGACGTACGAAAGGTAATTGCTTTAAATGACGATATTAGTTTTTTTACGATGATTTGCTTTTTTCTTTTCGACTTGCTTACTTGCACCAGCAAATACCGCACCGCGCGCATATGAAGATGACGACAACAAAAAAGATGTAAAACGCAAAACGACGAATATAAAAGCATAAACAAATAAACTTCTCTCTAGAAGTAGAAATGACATCGTCAAATTGGGAAATTGGGGAGAAGCAATGTCAGGGTGCGCTTTCAGATAAAGAGATGCAAATAATTCTTGAAGGACTGGAACGCGAGACGCACGTCGCCGCGTCGTTTTCTCAATTAACCATGACTACGTGTTCCCGTTTACTTTCCCTGCTCAACGCATAAATCTGTCCGCACGATTTACAACCGTCTAGGTGTCTTTAACGTTTTTCTTGGTCAGGTTTTCCCTTTTTCCCCTTTTCTTCCCATACAAAATATCATCCTAGTATTTTATTAGTGTCATGCATTTTCGTGAGCTTTGCAATGTGGCAAGGCAAGTCTGCTTCTGGTTGGCGAAAAAAATTCCCACAATAAACAAATTCTATTAAATTAAACTATTAGTTCGCAGTGGAACGGAGAATAGGGAAATCCAGCATTGGGCAAATCAAGTTGGGATTCTCCATTAATCTTAATCCTGGTGTAAGAAAGTTGCGAAACCTCAACCGCAAATCTCAATATAGCTCTAGCACTGCATTTTTTGCGCTCCTTCCTATATCCAAGCTGATAATTATGTAGCCCGAAAGCATCAAACTGTTATGGTAATAACCAACATTACTTGTTTATACTGTGAATAATTGATTAATAAATCAAGACGAATCCCTAGTCGAAAGGAGCAGGTTAAAGTATATTCATAGCTAACAGCTAAGAAGAAAGGATAATAACAATTTATCAAGCGGATATTCAGATATATGTTGTCAGACAAGAGCTATACGAAAACAATAATTTATATTTAACGGGTAGCAATTGAATCAGTACGGTAAGTATCGAAAAGAAAAATCAAACTTGTCATCGGAACGCCATCGATACATATAATAACAAACAATTTTCGAAAGTTTCCTTCTACAATTGAAAGTTGCCTCAATTGAAATTGGAAACGGCATCACGACTCGCAAGCCCACACAGCCAACGACAACGCCGACGGCAACGGCGACTTCATGACAAAGAAGCCAACGTAGAATGTTTGTATTGTCGATGGGAAAATTACTGGTTATACACGCAAAGTAGCAAACCATTACGGTGATAGGAGGAAATCGAAATGTAAATGGAAATTCTAATATACAATGGAAAATTCTAAATTGAAGAACAAGTTTGTGTGAAAACCCAAAGAATCCATCGAGACCCATTTAACATGAAACATTTTCTTTGCGGTTTTGTTTTACATCCTCAGCCTCAGTTCATTTTCATGTCATGCCCACTTTTGGTAGCAGTGTTTTCCCGATGCTTTAATATAGTATGGTTTGGTTTATGCTATATGGTGTTGAACTGAAGAATATAGTCAAAAGTAAAGGCAAAGCCGAAAACTCCAAAAAGAAGGATTATATGTGTGCGAATGATCTATGAGATCATTTATATATTTTTCGACTCGAGTAAGTACTTTAATTAAAATGAATTCGTATTAGCATTTTCCCATATAGGTAGATCGCATAGGTATAGGTACCTAGATGTACTTGGGTTAGGTTAGGCAAAGTTAAATCAGAAGAAAATATGTTTCAACATTGGAATATATAGCGTTATAGCGGCATTAGTAACTCGTTGGGATTCACCGAAACTCGTACATTATTTAAAACGTAGGAGTACGTGCCGCCCTTCCACGGTTTTCGCCGGCATATAATATACGCATGCACGGTTTAAATTCCAGCAGGCCATGGTTTGCAGTGTTTGCAGTGTCGAGGCTGCTGGCTGCTGTCTGCTGGGCTGTGAGAGTATGGGGTATGGGGTCTGTGGCAGCCGTCGCGGAAAATTTAAATTTATGCATTAATGGGGGGATTATCTCGAAATCACACCCTCCATATTTATGAATATTTTCTCCAATTGGTACTGACAAAAAGCACTGTTTCGTGGTACATTACTTATGCTAGAGGTATTTATATAAAATGAGTGTAATGAATAGGTGGAGGGTGGACGTGGAGGACAGGGATTTACCTACTTTGCCAGCAAAATCCCGAAAAGAAAATATGGACGGCTAAAAGGCCTACATAAACCAAAATCCACACAACACCACACCACACACCGTATTCGTGCATACAGCGCAAGCACAGCATACGGGAAATACCCAACTTTCCTTTTCTAGATTTACCTCCAAAAGTCTGGCAAAGAGGAAGAACTTGGAACTTGGAATGCAGAATGCGATTTGTATTTTCAACGACTATAAGTTACGCTCGAATTTTACTTGCAAGTTTTGGAGCAGCCGTGAGCCGTGAGCACACACGATGGGCAAACGTAAGTACAAAGAAAAATGAACTTTCCACCAACAGCACAAGCAAAGGCACAGTGGCAGCAGTGGCGGCAGCATCAGACCAGACCGAAATGTCTCCGTCTCCAGCTGCCGGCAGCAGTTTATATAGCCTCGAACCTCCGAAGCAACTCTCTAAGGGTAACGAGGATTCAAGCACCGAGGAAAATTAAAGACGCTCCGGACTTTGAGACACGTTTCGCCAAAGTCACCTTTATTATTAACCACGGGAAACGTAAAACTTCCCGAGCATAACCGAATTAAGCATCCGAATGAATAAGAAGAGTGAGCAGTAAGGTAAATTACATGGGGAAAAAGTTGTGATTGTTATACAAAGGAAAAGAGAAGAGACTCACCCGAATTCGGGAAGGCGCAGCACGAGTTCCGGTTTCGGGAACACGCCTTCAGCTTTGCATTCGACCTTCGTGAACTCCATGTTCGAATACAACACTTTCAACGCCAGATTCTTCTCAGGCACTGAAACAAGAAATACACACACATTAACTGAGGTCGTCCTTTGGTCCTTTTCCTTTTAATTCACCGCACAACAAAAAACCATTATCGTGATATGCTTTGTGGCGCTGGCGCTGGCGCTTAATGAGGTCCGCTTAAATTACTCGAATAACGCAAAAGTGACACAAACTTAAGATACTGATCAAGATTGGCCCAAAGCAAAGAGCAAAAGGTCAAATAGTCAATTAGTACTTAGTAGTATTAACTGAAAAGACCGCCGCAGTCTATTGAACGATAAATTGAGAGGCGAGCACGAACTTGCCGAGCCAACATCCAACATCATACATCTCTCTACTTAAAATCATGTCGAAATTTAAAACAAACACACACACTTCCGATGTACAACATTGACGAAATACGGCGTGGCTCGTCTCGTAAGTCGACGACGAAGTGTTCGTTTATTCTTCGAAACTCGCTCGTTTTCTCCATTCGTTCGTTGCTTATCGGAAGATTAAGGAGGTAAACGAGGCACAAAAACAACCGGATGATGAAATTTGCCGAACCGGAAGAGATAAGTCCACATCGAAAGCTTCGGATTTCTTCGTCGACCTTCTTGCTAGGAATTTGCGAAATTTTCTTTGGGGTTCTTCCGTTCTTTTATTCGTCGCTCGGTCGCTGTTGCAATCCTTTTATTTATTTAGATATCTTCCGATGTACCAGTATAATAACGTTATTGCCAAACTACCAAACTTTTATAATAATAACACTAAAGTAAATATTTTATAAAAATCCTTTTTGTTCCGAACTATACGAACGGACTAAACCGTTATGTACTCGAGTATTCTTGTTCAATATTCTGCTTACTTTTATTTCATGTTCATATTCCATCCGCAATGCGATTTTTGTTCACATGCGGTTAAGGGTTAACGCTGTCGTTCTGAACTTACAATATTATAAACCTTTGTGTATAAAAAAGTAAAAAAATCTGGTTGATAGTACATGAACTACACGGGCATAAAGCAACAAACTTTGCGGCATGCACGTTAGAAAACGATTAAACACCAATACTTCTTACTTAGTTATTATTTCACGCACAGCCAGCTGTTTATCGGTCTCCAAATAACTTCATTATTAAGACCACTAAATAATACATCAACTTTTCCGATTGTTCCCGACAGATTCTTTTCTTTCGAACTAAATCCGTTCTCTTTTTCAAACCAACCCCAATATATTCACCCGAAGGCTGAACATTCTTAATATACACAGCGCACGGAATCGAATAAACTCAATTATAACACATTCGAAGAGCATTAAAAGTTTTTCATTACTTGCATACTTTTATGAAAAGCTACTGCTACAAGAAATTTAAAATCAAATAAAGCGTATAATCGGGTTAAATAGATAAAAAAAATCATCTCGAACATTATTAACACATTAACTTTATTTTCGAATGAATCAATTTAAACCATGCTGAATAAATATTTATTTGAGTGATTGTACGTGTCGTCTGAAAAGGGTGTGAAGCTGAAGCAATTCTGTATCCGTTGGCAAAGCCGTCGTTTGATTGCGGAATTAAATCCAAAGTTAAACAAAATTAAAGAGTTTGTCGTTTTGATATTCTCTCTTTCGCTATTGATTTTACCCATTACGTCTAATATTTAAAGCATAGCATATCATCTGTTCTGTTTACGACCGCTGTTATGGTAGCTGTAGCCATGCAGTTTGCCAGCAAAATGCTTATTCAATCGTCTTATTTGACAAGCACTTTGTTTCAACTGCTTGTTGTTGCCGTCGAGTACACTGCATGTAGTCGAATGCAAGAAAATCGTTGCCGGAAACGCAATGATACGTCAAATGCGAATGTGCAGGCGCCGGGCTCAAAAGACGCAAGTTTCGAAGTGAAAGCGAGTTGAGCTTGAAACGAACTGGCATATTAGTATAATACGAAGCTAATAAACTTGCGCAACGTTAAATATTTGAGTTAAAATCAACTAAGTAACAGTTAAATAAAGCAAAGAGTGTACAGCACAGCGAAATATCTATAAACAGCGAACAAATAAATTAAGTGTTCAGCGTTTATTATTCTTGTGTACATTAAACAGAACGAAAATTAATTGAATTCCTATTAGTGTTCTATATATGAGTGCGGGAATTGTTTATGTGTTTGTTTTGCTTGCGAGTGCACTCACTAAACAATCAACAGCTTCTCTCCGCCCTTCAGCCTTTCTTTGTTTGTGGAAATTAAAAATGAAAACGAGGATAACTCTGCATACAGTAGACAAAAGAAATTAAATTAAACTGAAGTTGGACTTTCAACTTGGACTTTGGACTTTCGCAAGTTGATTTCTTTGTTTTTGCGGCACTTTTTGCTGGCGGTATTAATAGAAACGCAAAGCAAATTAAGACCGAACGCAGCGAAACGCAAGTGAAGGCGCCGGGCACAGCAAACGCAAACATCGCAAAGCAGCAAAGAGAAAAAGGTCGTTCGCCCGCGTTCGGCCCCCAAACGCCTCCGAACAAGTAAATGTAATGTAATGTTTTTCGTCGAACGTAAACAGCAAGCAAACCCCCAAATAAAATACGTCATCTGGTGAACTTAATGAAGTCCCCCCGGTTGTAGTAAACTATTAGATTACAGCGCGCTAAATAACCCTTCGATGTTCCCGAGGTTTATCTCAACGTGCGATCCGGCTAAAGGATTAGTCCGTTCCCGATAGAAATGTTGCTGGATGCACGTTATGCTCGTATGTTTGTAGTGGGTAGCTCACAAAAAGGACAACTTAATGATCCCGTAATACGACGAATGAATGAACGGACGCGAAATGAAGAAAGAACACGAGCGACGGCGGCGGCGGCGGCAGCGCCAGCGTCAAGTGAATGTGTGCATGTGATGAGAGCGAAGAGGATGGACAGCATGGCGAGCAGACGAAACAGACGGTTTTCGATGGTTTCAGACACGTCCGATGAACGCCACTGCTTCTGCTACTGCCGCCTCCAACACTATACTGACTCCTTCTACTTCTGCTTACGTATATGCTCGTACATATTATACAGATAGAAATTACTCGGGCTATCAGTTGGGTGTAACCTTTTGATTAAAATGGCAAAATAGGAAAAATGAGAAGTTGAAACAGACTATATAGAAATAGTATTAAATCCGGTATACGACCAAACAGGCTTTGCTATGTTGTTTCGCTGTTACAAGGCTTGCATTCAAGCATACAAACCATTTGCTAAGATTTGCGGAGTGAAATATAGAGTGCTGTTTGTGAAATAAAAAAAATTAATCAGAAAATAACAATAACAGCAAGATGAAAATTGGTACATACACAAATAATACAGGAAGCTGTAAAATTATTATTTTTTCATAAATATTCAAAACGTTTACCCAATCTATATTGCTATATTGCATAAAATAGCCAAAATCAGTTGAATTTCGCTTTGTTATTTCTGCGTGTATTTTTTATGTAGGCATTTTATTTTCCGCGTAATATTTTGAAATTCTTATCGCGTCAAAAGCGAGGAGAAGGAAAGTGAGAAAATGTAATGGCAGAGATGAAGAGCATTGAAACGAATTGTTGGGAAAGATGCGAGATGTGAGCGTGGTTGGCGGGCTGCGAAACGTTCCGTTCGGGAAGGAAGAAATCTTCCTACCGGAAAATAACTAAAAGTCACACAATCCGTTCGATGCTTGATGCTCTCAATACTTTCTTCGATGCCTGTCGATGCTCGTCTCCGTTCTCCTTCTCGACCGTCTTGAGTCTCGAGTGAGCATCGATTGATATTATTCGATCTCGACGTTCAAAAATGTTTACGTATACACGACGTTTATTCACCGTATGAATACGATTCGCGAATTTATTCCATCGATATTTTTCAATGTCCACATGCTAGTCGAATAGATTTTTTTATGTTGATTTTCGATTTGCCCCAACCCTGAAGTTAAATGCATAACTTCTTCTTCTACTACTTTCCACTGACGTTTAGAATTTGGAGATATTGAATCTGAAGCAATATGGAATATTTATTCGCATTTTTGCTGTGTATCAATGTTTATCTATGTGTATATGACTGAAATAGGCCGGGTGAAAAATTGTTTTATTTAAAATCAATAAACGCGGAACTTTATAACAAGTGGAAAAGTAGGTAAAGGTTATGCATTGATACTTTTTATTCAAAATAAGTTGACATAAATTTATTTTGATATCGAATTTGTAGCATAAAAACAAACAAATCTAACTTGATTAATGTTATTTGTTGACTAATTGGTGCTTCATGAATGTGTGGCTTTCCTTTTTTCATTTATTCCGTTTTGATTTTATATATTTGAAATTATTATTTCTGAGTTTGTAAAATAAGAAAGCACCTCAATTAAAAGAAATCATATATATTGCTTTATCATTATTCAAGTAGGCATATCCTAAAGAAAAAAAAGCAAAACAGAAAAAAACATCAATAAAATTACTTAAATGAAATGAAAAGAAAATAAGTAACGGAGCCAAAAGCGTTCTATGAACAAGACGTCGCCATGTTTGTACCATGTAGGTATATGGGAAAACATCATCACCAGGAAAATAATGTTGAAATGAAATAAAGAATAAAGTAATAATGGCCCCAGCCCAGTCGAAGTGATCGTGAGATCGTGCGTCATAGCATTGACCGTCACTGAATTTGAACCGATATATCATTTTGCTTTAGTCTCCGTCCTCGGTCGGTCTTTCGTTGGCCTGATAAAAAGCGTCATTGATTAAGATTAATAAGCGTCCGGTTGTGTATGCTCAGTCGTTCGGCGCTGCTCTCTGGCCCTCCAGCGGCGGCAGTCATGGCAGTGGAGGCAGCAGCGGCGGCAGCAACGTTCATCAAAACACAAACCTCTTGCGCCAATGCAACCAACCTCTTCACATCGGGTGAAGGCATTAATTACGTTTCATAAACGTTTCGCCGACACGCCGTTAATCGGAGCGAAATGAGGGTTGCGGGCAAACCTTTTAACGACTCATTTTTCCCACAGCTTTGCTCATTGCCGAGTTTTTCAATAAAAACGCCAGCCGTTCACTTGCCGTTCCGTTGCCCATTTTCAGCACCACTCTACTTCACGTACTTGTGTATTTATTTTGACGCTTTGCGCACGAAAATGTTGAGAGATTTCGCTGGATATTAAATTGGACATTAAATCCACCCTTAAATACCGACCGCATCATCCACTTTGATGATAGGATAGAACATACAACATAGAACATAGTGCAGAGCGGCAGCACGAGAGAAGTTTGGCAAAGTCTCGCTCTCGTAAAATGAAAAATAGTTGCTCGCTCCATTGTGATTGAAACGTTGGTACATAAGCGAACGATGTTTTAACAATGTTCAAATTTGAACTGACTATTGATCATTCACAATTATTTATTGATACATCTGCACTTTTTGCTTTTACCTAATAAATTATTCCAATTAATTTCGAGTTTAACAATCAGGGTATACACGGACTTCCCAATACCAACTGTTTCAAAACTTGCAGTATACAAACATAAATGCAATTTACTGAAACACCCCATATAAAATTTAAATAAGCAATAAGTAAATTTGTAACACGTGCAAAACAGTTACCGTTTAATGATAAATAATGTAATTCGACCTAAACTAAACAATTCTATAATTGAATGCCGCTCCAAACGATTGCTGAACAAAATTGTAACGTAATTGGCAAACGAAAATAATTAAACAAATATTTACGATTGTAAACGTTTCGGAATTACGCTGCCCGAATGGATTCGATTCGATATGCCAACCTGTGCAACGTGAATGTGAATTCGAATCGAAAGCGAAACACCGTATGCTCGGCGCTGAGCGCTGCATTGCAATGCTACGCGGTAGTTTGTGAATGTGTCGTTTCAATGCGATTTACCGCTTTACCAAATAGATTGTAGTACGTCTTGTTGTGTTTACATTTGCGTTAGGCAATTAAAAATAATTAGCAAACAGCCTGAGAATTCCAAAATACCTAAATTCTCCTACCTTCGAGAGTGGCTATTTTTCGAACAGAGAGCCGAATACCCAACACCACCGCCAACAGTTGTTGTTTGCTGCCCAAGTTAAAATGTTTCGTTTTACGGTTTTACCGACCTTCTATAAGCTTTTTGTTTACATCTACTAAAGAAATACAAATAAGGCAACAAGGGAATAGGCCTATAAGGCGTGGGTCTGACTCTGACTCGGTCCGCGTAACCGGATAGTCCTTCGTCCTTCGCAAGCTTACGTTCGTTCGATCAGCAAAAGGCAAATTTAAATGCGTCCCTCACTTCACTCAGTTGCGCCTTGTATGTACTTATATACCTTCATCATCATGACCGTTTGCCTTTTCTTCCTCGCAATAATTGTATGAAGCACCGGAAAAAAGCGAATACTTGTTTTGGGCAAATATTAACTAGCTGCTACGTACGGTACGTGCTTCCTGCTAAACTAACTAAACGATGAGCTTGAAACTGGCTAAGGAAGGAGAAGGAGGAACGAAATACTGGCAAATTCCACCAAGATCTATTGTATTATCATATTGTATGTGCATCACTCACTCACCAAAGCCATCAAGTTCAACATATATGGTTTACGAACAAATTTTACTTTAAAATTGGCCATGTTACGTTATAACTTAGACCAGACCTGCTTGTTATTTATATTAAACATTTAAGTAACGCACCCGTACTGGCAGAATCGGTTAATTTAAACATGCCCACCATACCTACCCCTTTCGCAAAGAGGTAAAGTAAAGAGCAAAAAACAGCACAGTGTCTGTAAAACAACGCGCGTACAATTACAGCGTACTCGGACTTGAAAGTGTACCTAGTACCTAGAGCTGTAGCTGCGGCAGATTGTAGAAAGGAGTCGTAACCAGAGCCACAGCCAAAGCAAGAGCCAGTTTAGCAGTATTTTATCCAATCCTGCGTTTTCCCCTGTTTGCTGTATAAACCAGCATGATGATGAGCAAGAAACGAGTGAAACTGTTAGGCAAACCATTTCGTTTTCGTGAAACGTACTCGGTACTTGTACGCGTATAAATATTTATAACGGTAGATAACGGTGGCCGGTCATTTGTCCATGTTTTTCGAGTTATTTAGATATGTGAGTCAGGTTAAACATACAAGGAGTTCTCTATTAGCCTGTGAATAATTGCATTTTTAAGTGGATGAACTGGTGCACTTTTTGTTTTCCAGTGGCATTGAACTAGGATTTGATTATTATTCCATCATACCAGTGCAGTTTTTGAAAGGAATTGGTGCATCACCAGTTTTGCCACTAAAGAACGCGAAAAGTTTGTAATAATAAGCATCATCCTGTATAAAGGCAAGGACGTAAATATACTACCAGCAGGGTATGGGGAGGTGGTGGTATATGAAAACCGCTTTCGAGCGAGTTCCTCTTGCATTTTTTGTGCAGGCAAAAAACCTTAAAAGAAAAGGACGCCCCAGGAGATTTATACGAACTGACCAAATTTTTTAATGTGAAGAGGGCATTCTGGATGCAGGATGAAGATGTATCTATATCCACCACAGTCCACAGAAATGTGTATACCTGAGTAATGTACGAATGAGTGGATGTAGGTATTTAGCATGTGTGTAACTACCCCGACATATGTGTAGATAATGTGTTTATAATTTTTAAAAGGGTTGTGCATTACTTTTAACGTTTCGTTAGAGAGAAATGTCCAAGTTTAGAAGTCTTTTAGGGTAAATCAATTCGGGATTAGCAGACCGGGGGTGGGGCGTTTCAGATTCAACAGATTTGTATCAAGTTTTTGCTTATCTTGGCTCAATTCTGCTTGCATTAGAAGGCAAACTTTTCGCGGATTATCTTATATACAAACCCTACCAGCTACCTACCCCTAACCAATAGATATTCTAATATATATACTATATAAATATAACATCGAGACAACGCGATATCGATTTTCAATCTTTAATCATAAATTAACATATCAAAGTTTTGAATGTTCTCATGGAAAGTTTGAAAGTCGCGTTCGGAGAGTCAAAACCAAATGGAAAAGTTTGACACGCTTTGGATATTGATTACCGGATTTCTGTTCAGTGTTCTGTGCACTTCATACATTTGAAATATCGAACTCATTAGCATATTAATGTATTTGCAATAAGGGCAGAAGTCATGAAGTCTAAAAAAAAAACAGAAATACATTATTAACTTTCCACCACTTTACGTTGTCCTCGGCGTTTCTCCATAACTTATGATATGCTCTAATAGTCGCGCAATTTATGCATGTACAGAGTGTACAAGTAGTAAATAAAGTTACACATGAAACGATAATTAATTGATAATGTACGAAATCTGCAAAACGCTCGTAAATTTCGTAAGCTCAATTTCAATAAGTTGATGAAGCAGAATATGCTGTTTTGCAGATTTGTCAGCGATTAGTGCCTGAGAAAGCAGGGAGAATCTCGAAATCGCAGAGTTGTGTGTTGTATAGAATGTTTAGTTTTAAATTAGATCTCGTGTTTGCGAAAGTCGAAAATCGCTTACAGGCACAACAAGCAGGGCAGGTACTGCTTGGCGGTGAACGTGTATGCAACGTTACCTCTAGCCGCCAACATAGATGCAAGGCAAAAGTGGAGAAGTTGCTTGCTTCTTAGTTCGTCGCTAATAAGCATAGTTTTAATGAAGGTTGAACAAATCAAGTGCCTAGTTGCGCCCTAACGAATTAAGATCCTTACCCAAGTATACGAATACGACGAGAGTACGTTCTTTGTGTATACATGTATGCTAAAGACGATTCGAGACGGGAAGAATTTGGCTCAATGCTCAACACTCAACGCTCAACCCCGAAGAGTATCAAGGATCCGTATAGCTCCCGCTTTCCCGCATCCAAGCAGGAAGTGGGCGCCCAGTGTATATAACCTTGTGTTGAGTCAATGTGTATGTGTATTTAGGGTAGTAAAGAGGGGAGTTGGGTGCGAACGCGAAAATTATCATCTCAAGTCGGAGATAAAACGGGGCGCGACGACTTTATGACGTAGCGCAATGGAAACACTAGTTTCGTCGTTTCGTGTGCCACCGCTGCTACTGCCACTGCTACTGTGCCACTGCCGCCGCCGTACCGCCGCCACCATTGCCTTCAGTTTTCGGTGCTGATGCGAAGCGTCGAAAGTCACGAGGCAAGTAAGTAAGTACGAGTAACGTGCACTCATTTAATAAGCGTTTTGGGTGCTTCGTATTCGACAAAGTAGGTACGCGCTAGAATACGTGTTACACACCACCCCCGCTCGCCCCCGCTCAGCCCCGCCATTCCCAACTCATCTACCCGAGCGTCCCTAGTAAAAACATAATTGAAAGATTAAAATGCTCGCGCCAGCTAGATTAACTTGTTAATTATAATGTGCATTAAGTTTTATGTTAATTAAAGTTTTGTTAATTCGTAACGAAATGTTTCGAGTGTTTTCCACGTCGAGAGATTATTTAAATATAGTCGTGCATGAATTTTCCACGATCCACACTTAAAGAATGCTTACTGTGTATTTCTTAAATTAACACACGAATATATTCCGTGCATATTACTTGGTACACAACGTGCAAATTTGCGCGCTCTCAAAATGAAGAAAAAATTATGCAACTCCCACTCGCATTCGTGGAAATTTATTTTCTAACGTCGCTATAAATGTCCTCTTTATATTTAAAGTGCATCAAGGTTGTGTTTTTTTCAAAACAAAAAATGCATTTTGCATTCACAATTTCGAATTCAGTCGATCAATTATTCCTCTTAATATTCATCCCAATTGATATGCAGATAGAAATAGCAATAGCGGCGGCAGAGCGTCGTGGCCGTCGCCGAAGCGATCGGCGCGCACGTTTCGGGCAACGCGGTTTGGGCTTTCGGCTGGCTGTTTGCGCCGTTGGGTAGATTCGAAATTAAATCCGGAAAACTAACCGCCGAAACGAAGACTGACAAGGCAAACCGAAAATAGGCAAGTTTTTTGCATATAAATTGCATATTTCGAACGCCAAAAACGGTTTTATCTTCCTCCGACCATTACAATTTCCAATCAGCGCTGCGGCACCGATCCACGATCCACCGATGTCGATGGCAGCGGACGCTCCACATCCACATTCTCAATAGGCTGATGGGCATATTATTTTGAATACATACGTACTCTATATGTAAAAGTACAATGGGAAGTAACGAGCCATCACGCTACGCCACGCCATCAGCAATGCAATGCAATGCAATGAGCATTCAAACCGAAAACGGACGCGTGCTCGTGCTCGTGCTCGTGCAACTTCTATAAGTCGCAAATTTGCGTTAATAGTATTGAAAACTGTGCGAAACGGAAACAAAAGTTAAAAGGACTTGCTGTGTATCTAAATAGTATTGCCCATTGCCATTGCCGGATCCGGATCCTATTTGCAAACGTGCGCAGACTTCGACTTGGACATAAACGATGCGTGCTCTGGTATAATCCGATTACAATTTATAATGCGAATTCGAATTGGTTTCTTGATAATGAAACGGGGGCTATTATTTTATCAAATGGAAATTAATCCTGTTACCGATGGAAAGGAAATTCTAATACGTATAGATTCCACTTTCTGCCTCTTATCATTATTGTGTTCCTTTCCTTACCTAACAATGTTTTCCCGACTGTAATCATCTGCTTTCAGTCCATAATTATACTTAAAGATTCTTATCATTGCAGACTGCAAACATTGAAGCATCTAAAATCATGTTTGCCGGGAAATCAGGATTTCAAACGAAAATTTCTTTCACTTTCAGTAAGTATAACTTATATAGGAGCAAGGGGTACAAGCAAATATATTGCCTAAATTGGGATGAGTTACAAATTGGCCCCCTTTTACAAGCAGTTTCCCAAACAGCCTAAATGCCTATAGATATTCGCAGCGTAACTAAAGGCGAAAGGAATAATATTAGTCATCAAAATTCTAGTCGGGCGTTCAAATTAACTTAAAGGTAATCGATTTCGTTATTGAATTAAATTTATACGAAATCGGGCGACGACAAGACGCTGACTACAATGTGGAAATTCGATTTAGTGAAATCGAATCTGAATTTATCTATACATCTCCCTTAAAGTGGTAGCAAAACGCGACTAAAGCGACGTGTCGTTTAAAATATTTCGAAACGTGTCGGATGGATGCTCGAAGCTCACACTAGACGTTCAACACGTTCAACGTGCTTGAGTTCGATGTTGATGCTTGATACGATTGGCCCGATTATTATTAATAATAATTCGATCCGCTTGTTAGAATCAAAAGAGAGGGGGCGGCAAGCGGCATTGAAGGACGTCGTACGAATGATTTTTCAATTTCCCGAATATTTTCATCGGATTTTCATCGCGTTGTATGCGTCAGTGTAGGTACATGTACTGATCTTGTCGCTGACACTTTAATGTTAAGATCAGGTTATTACGCAACGGGAACGGGAGCGGGAGAACGCTTTTCGCTTTCTTGTAAAATGAAATCGAAGAGGAAATGAACGTTCGGAGTGCTGACGATGACGGTCTTGACACCTAATGCGATTTCCTATCGATATAACGGTCTAACAAATATGCGCTCACTCATTATTGTGTTTCATAGCATCGCGCACTTCCACTTGCTCTTGTTCTGCTCCAAACGGCGATCAATTAACTATTCTCTTGATCAAATGTCTCGTGACATTAAGAGCAGTGACCTACTTACTCGAATTATATATTCCACTATTCAGCTGGGGATCGGCGATGGTGAAGTGGCAATACTGTGCAGATCTGGTCAGATTTGAGCTGGATAGACGGGAATGACGGGGATAACAGCGCGCAACGGGAATGTGCCGTGCCGGAAGCCGAATATCTTGTGCTAACACATAAAGTTGGAAACTTTTTTTGTCTGTTAATAGTATTGCTTTCGCCGATGCCTCTTCCTGTTGGCAACAGAGTCGGCACATCCGAATATAAACAAAGAAGGCACAAAAACGAAGAATGGCATGAGGAAAGTGGCGAAAAAAGGGTGTTAACGATAAAACCAATTTCAGGTCGATGGCATTCTCGTATATGGGGGCGCACGGCGCAGTTCGCCGCCGAAACGAAAGAGTGCTAGTGCTGTATGATGAGATGAGATGCGGGATAGTAGTAGGACTAGGAATAGTAGGATGCTGTGGCGTGTGGTGTGGGCGACCATTCGCCGATTCACCCGACGTCGGATTTTCAATACGCATTACTTAAAATGATCGAGGAAATGCCTTTTCGTTATACGTTCACCGTCTTGTGTTCGGTGGAACACATCGTAGAGTATTCGGTATTGGTATTGGGTATAGGTCGTACTTACACGCCGAACACACGTTCGCAACACAAGAGCAAACTATTTCATCTCGTCGAGTCGAGACTCGTCGACTCTTCATCTACGAGTAGTAGTTTTCGTGTATATTGTAGCACTCTACTCCTCCTCTTGAACAAGTCGTCGTTTTTCCGCAAAGCAACGGCGACGGGGTCGGCGACGGGGAAAGAGGGAAAAACGAGAAAATCGTTTTCCATTGTGTCCTTTTGGCGAATTCGAATCGCCTGTACGCCTGTACCCAGAACCGAACTGAACGACGAAATGCCGAAACGCATTCAACGTACGCCGGAATGACGGAATAACGGAAAAGCAAACTCGAACTCGCCAAAATAAAAGACATGCCCGAAGAAATCAAATAACTGATGCACTTCACTCCACAATGCAACGGCAGCGGCAATGCGGTCCAATTCGTTCGGCGTGTAGTGTGTCTGATAAAACAAATTTGCTCTTCTTATTGTACATGGCGCGGTTGTGTTGTGCTACTCCAGCTTCTTCCTAACTCCTTACCCATTTGCAATTCGCAATAGTTTCGCAATGGTAACTGTTACACTGTTACGCTGTTACGTCACATGTATGCCCTGGGCATTGATGTGTGGTGTGTAGTCCTCCTAATCGTATTTATGTACTGATATGTTGAAGAACGAGTACGAGTAATAAAGTTGTAACGTTCGGAAATTTATTGTCGTTTAGACGTTCAGTTTAAGCAAGGCTGGGTAACGGGGTAACGCGTATTAGTGGAAAATATGCACGTGTGAAGGTACTTAAATGCCGAGGATATTATGTTATAGTTAAGTTATTGTAACCGGAGGGGTCGGTCGATGAACAATGAGGGTCAAACATGCACCCCCAACCCCAGCCGAACCGAACAGTCGAACGAAAACCAAAACGAATCCGCTATGCGAAGCTATGCTATGCTGTTGATATTTAACTGATAGAAACCGTTAAACGGATAAGACCGAGCGGCCGGGCGCGATTCGTACAACGAAATATTTACAACTTCCCCATCCGTTTGAAGCGCTTCCGCAAAAATCGCCCGCCGTCTTGATTTCGTTGGAATGTTGAATGTTGCAAGCCAACAGCAACAGCAACAGCCAACTTAACTTATATGGGTGTAATAGATGGAAAGCATTATTCCATTAATCATACGTTTAACTAAATAACGAGTTTGATGAAAGTTGCACCTTTACGGTTTAGTTTTGCCCCCATAATCCTTACGTCTACGTCTATGTCGAAAACGCATAAAACATCCTTGCGATGGCAGCAGCGGAACATTCAAGGTGTTTCACCGTTTGAATTAGGTGGATAAAATAGGCGGCGTCGATTGACTCATTAAGATTAATATCGGCATACTGCCGTAGAGCAGAAAGCAGAAGTGTGTTATGTTGCTGGCTAATTTACGACAATACTGCCACCACAAACCACATCCAACCGCCAACAGCCCAGCCAACACATACTACAATAC
Source organism: Leptusa sp. GC000079 (assembly GCA_030264655.1). Classification (NCBI taxonomy): domain Eukaryota; kingdom Metazoa; phylum Arthropoda; class Insecta; order Coleoptera; family Staphylinidae; genus Leptusa; species Leptusa sp. GC000079. Next base: position 17,783 of record JARJDT010010556.1, read on the forward strand.
GGCAATCATATTTTTACCATTTAGGTCATTTAGGAGTTCGGTGGTGATGTTGCGAATATGTCGGCTGTTGGCGTTGGCAGGCAGGGGTTGCACGGCCACACCATTCACTGTGTTTGTGCATCGTAATCGTAGAAAAAAATATGAAGTAGAATTCATTTTTCATGCCGCCAACGCATTTATCACTATGTCGGAACGGAGGGTGAATGAAAAAATGTACGTATGATGCTATATGATGAAAATGGTTTAAATGTTATAAATATTTATAAACAAGCCTTTCATGTTTCTCAGTTTGGCCGAACCAAACCTAGAATCGCGTTTATGTACATTCTTTCTTCGTGAATCAGCGTACGAGACGTGAAACAAGTGCACGATGTTTATTTGCTTATTCAATAAATTCAAATGTTGGATCAACTTGTATGTACTTAAACTTACATACGACTGGAGGAATAAAATTGTAGACAAGAGACGCTATGATTTATTGATTCGATGTTCAATTGTTTAAGTTTTAAGTCTTCAGTTTCTAGTACCTAGCAAATTACTCAGGTGCTGATTGATCAGTGCAATCTTAGCTCCTGGGGAAACTCGTATAGTCGAATGCACGAAAGTGCCGAGCAGAACAACAATTGTAATTTGTGCGATTCTGTTCGGTAATCGATTTTAAGAGTTGACTTGTAAGCGTATTTTGATTTACAACATTTTTCTGTCTCATCCTGAAGCCGAATGTTTACAATTTCTTCATCCTCCAGCTCTTATTATATGAAAGGTATATGGTATATATGCCTGTTGGGAGATTTATGTTCTTTTAATGACGTACGTATACCTAGAATACGAAATGCTCGCTCCTGCTGTCGTCGTATTGTTGCAAACTATCTATGGTGGAAAAGGTCGACTATCTTAGAGCACGAAGCCACAAAGAACGCATGAAAAACAGCACAATAAAAAGCGCATTTGGTCTGATCTTTAAACTTCGTTGCCGTTGTGTGTGTTGCAATGTTTTTCATTGCATCGCCGTTTATTCGCCGTTGACGAATGCATAACGGCGTAAAAGAATACCCTAACTAAGCAAACCAGCAAACTAAAGAATAAAAGTCTGCTTCGAGATTCATTAATTCGTAATAATGTAATGCATATCAGCGCTGAGCGCAACTGCCGCACGACAAGAATGCTATGTGCCATGCCTTATGCCATGTCTAGTTGTTTCTGCCTTCTACGAATTGCGAAATATGCTGGAATATATTTAGTAATTTAGTAAGAATAGAGTACAAGTTGAGTCAAGTCAAGTAAGCAAGAGCAAGTAGGAATTCTCCGAAAGCTAAAGGGTATAAAATTTCATTCCAAAGTAGGAGAATTAAGACGCAAGTTGGGCCAAATGAAATGTATAATAATGAAGGTCGTGCAAGGGACAAAACGGCAAGTGGCAAAAGATCTAATACATAAATTCATTCGTTAATTTGCAAAGTCATATAGTTTGCAGTTTGCAGAAAACATTTACATAACCATGGGCCATAACAATAATACAAAGACAAGCGCTGAAAATATTTTAGTCCTCGGCTTTCGTTGGTCCTTGCTGGCAGCAGCGGGCCAACCGAGCAGCGCTTGTTTGGTGTCCTGTGCTGTGTGCTATGAGCCAAACCAAACTAACTTTTGGGAAAACGAAGCGAAACATGTAAATGTTATGGGAACGCAGGCACATTTTGTGGTAAGGACAATGTGAAGCCATGAACGTAGATAAATAAACACTTACCGAAAACTAGCATTGTCTTTGACCGGAGGTCTTCGTTCATCATAGAGGACACCAAGCAAGTGTACACACCGGAAAGATCAGGTCCTGGTTCGGGTATGTACAATGCACGATGAACACTGTTCGCGTTGATGCTAGCTGTGTATCCCAAATCGAGTCGACCTTTCAGGATGCCCGAAGCCTGCGGCAGCTTGCTTGACACTGTCAAATAAGAAACGCATATTTTTACGAAACAGATAGATATTTAAGGGTGCTAAGTTTGAAAATATTTATTCGAACGTTTGAGGTAAAGCGAAAATAAACGAAAATAAAGTCCATTATTTTTGTTTCATCGAATAAGCGTTAAAGTCTTGCTGAGGTCTTTGTAAGTGCTCTTTGGATGGTAGCTTGCAGAGCTCGATTAAAAGGCGTCCAAGTGGCGCAGCGAATCCACCATCGGCGGCGGTTTTTACGACCTAATAAATTTCACCTTTTTTCAAATATTTTATTTTAGTCGCCCATATACCGAAGCCCCCACATTTAACTCGTATATAGTAAACGTCGCCCGCAAGCGAATTTATCACCTCCACCCAACATTAAAGACTTTTTTGAAGTAAATCTCGTTAATAAATAAAATTCAATCTTAAATATTATTCTACGTCTTCATATAAATAGCATCTGGATTGTTCTGCCGGTTCTGCATTTGCAATATTTATTGACTCACCAGGTATCCATTGGTAGACTAAATTTCGGTTCGGATTGCTGAAAATGCTGAAGTACCACTTGACCACAAGATCGACATCGGCCGCCTCCGACGTGAAGTCACAATCTAAGATGACCGGCGAGCCGTGTTTTATTACTTCGGGCACTTGCAGCTTGTTGATTTTCACGCCGACGCCGGCTTGCACAACAATGCCTGCAACAATTGTATTGAAGGAATCAATTTCTGGCAACACAAAGTTTCGAAATTGTGAAATTCGAATGTCGATGGTGCGTCCCGGAAAAACACAATTGCCAATTGGGGAATTGGATGACAATCTCCTTTCAACGTTCTCAGCTCAGCATTCATACACAGCCACACACCGCGCACCGCGCACGATACCACACAACATCAAGAGAACAAACATTTTATTTTATTAAAAAATCTTCCTGCTTTTATTGCAATCGCAATAGTTTATGTCTTCCAACAACTTGCAATTGTGCAAACAGTAAACAGTCAAAGATATAAGAATAACCCATAAAATTATAACTTGTTATTGTATAACTTTTATTCTTGTTATGCATATATATATAATGTGTAAGGGGGGATGACATTTTCAATTTATATGTATATGGCCAAAATATTTCAATTAAAACTTCATCTCTGCATTTGGCATGGACCAAATTAAAAATACCTATAGCCATGAAGAAAATGCGAAATGTGCGCAGCGGAAAAGTTGTTTGTCATTAAACTTATAAGAAAACTGTTGGGAAAACTCTCCTTAACTAAACTGTCTTGTTGCATAATTTAGTTTTCAACTTGTACCATCTTGCATCCTAATTTTTACATTTTCCTTTCGTACTATTTTATTTTGCTTGAACATTTTCATTTTAAGCGGCTGGTCGCCGTATACAAATGGATGCTTTCGTGCACCTTGTAAACGGCAATGTAACTATACACCAATTATAATCCGCGTTTCCAAGCTAAACTTAAACTTCAACAGCACAGTGTTATACACTATTCCTTGCTGGCATGCAGAACACGAGAAGCAAGCGTGTGATACTGTTTCTACTAACTAACTTGAAAATTTTACAAATATTTTGCAATGCACTTTGCTATACTAATATAATATCAGTAACAGTATTAAGAAGTAAGTATCGGATGGGATGGGAAATGCTGCAGGATGCCCGAGTTAGGAGTTTGCTAAACAGACAAATCAGGAATATTAATAATTAATATTGTCATTAAGATTGGACAAGCCATAGTTAAATGCAATTCTATTAGCGTAAAAGCAATAATCCCAAGCAACAACTAATTAAATGTAATACAGCTATAAAATTAATTTAATACTAAATGCAATGCGGAACAAACCGCTTATATTAATAAATCGAAAAACGAGCAACATTATTGAAAATTCATACCAAAATTAAGTGAAATTAAATTAAAACTTGTCCCTTGACAGAGTCAATACTAACTAATTAAATTCCAATTCGCACATTGCCCATATGTAGGTATGTACCGATAGTTATATAAATATCTATTCACCCTATATGTATGTTGAATGAATAAATCGATTTAATTAAAACGCAATTAGCATAAAATTGCATTCCGCCTAGCCGCAAATGCAAAAGCTGACTCCAATAGAAATCATTTCATGCTAATTATTTAATCCACCTGCCTACGAAGCTATGAATGCTATTAATAACTTTTATAACTGCTACAGAGTGTGAATTATTTATTCTAAGTGGATAATTTAAGATAAACGTCGAAATGCAAGAAGACGTAGACGAGAGGAATTGAAAAACCCTCAGTCCACAAATATTCAAGGAAATCCATCATTTGTATAATACGTTTTCACCCTGTTTCTGCTACAGCATCATTATAAATTAAAATAATTATTTAAACTGTGCCCGACTTTTCAATCAATAAATATGTATTTCGTGTTTGGCTCTATCGCTAAAGAGTTCTTTGATAATCTCGAAAAACAATAATCTCACAAAAACGTAAAATTCTTATTTATGGTAAGAAACAATTTTTTAAATATTTATTTATTTTTTAAGCGTTTCTACGAAGAGCGACAACTAGTGAAGTTGTCGCATTGACAATTATACTGCATTTTGAAAATAATTAAAGTATAGCCACAATTTAAATTCAAAAAGAATGCGCAATGGCATCACCAATAACTTTGCTGTAGAATGTTTAATTCTATCTTTGAAGAGTTTCTTAATATTTTCACTACAATGGCAAAAAATCGCAAAGGACTTCCATGTGATTTAAAAAAAAATTGTATATGTATACCCAGCGGGTGTATCTAATGGCGATGCGACTAACGAATACGACCTCATAAATTGTTTTAGCCATTGTTCTACTGTTCTACAATTCGCACAACTCCACTTTCCACTCCGCAAACGTGGTGATATCTCGAATCTATAGAGCACGGGCGTACATCCGTAAACCGCATTCGCCACATCCACATGTTTTTCCACGTGCTGACCGACAATTTCATTTCATTTCAATTCATTTATTCGGCCATAATAGTAGGTAGTACTTGTTAACTTGCCGCTGCGGTTATTGTACGCGGCTAAAGCCAATTATTAGAGCATTTGCCCACAGGTCAAGCACTTTAGATTGCTTGGCATCTCGCATGCATGCATTACTTTATTGGATTTGCACTTAATTAAAATCGTTGACGAAATTAAAATGCACTAAATAAAGAAGGAAACAAGATTGTCAAACTGTCAAACATTCATTTTTCTTTGGAAACATTATTAATCTAACACTAATATGATATGTAGTCAATATGGTTCAGAACGTTACGTTAATTAAGTTCAGGTAGGTACGATTAAATCTTAATAATGGGAATTAGTAACTAATGCAGGGCATGCACACATGAAGATATAAGCAGAGTCTGCTGAAGGCTAAAGGCGGTGGTCGCGGTATTGTTCGAGTGGTGTACGTTCGTTCGTTGTATGAAATAGTTTCTCTCCAAAGGACGTTGTAACTCTTGTTCTTGTTGTAATATGTTGTAGTTGTTGTTGCTGGACATGTCCATGCTCGTGCCCCGTGCATGTTACTCGATCTTGTTTGTTACAGTAAGTTGGCCATAATTGTCGAACATATAGATTGTTTGTGCACAAACGCCAACCTGCAACCTGGAAGCAACGCGAAATACGAATACGTCGTATTTTGTGTTGTGTATAAGCTAAGCATGCATGTATGGTATAAGCAAAAGCGTAAGGTCAGTTCGCGTATTATGTACTTTCGGTTCACAATGAACGATAAATATTCGCTAAACTATTGTTTCGTTTCGTGTTGCTGCTAGTGTGTAGGAAGGGTTTTGAAGGTTTAGAAATGCCGCATCGTCGACTTTGCCCATTGCGTTGTAATGAATGTTACGCAAAACGCTCTATGTATGTTGCTAATACTGAAAGTTGAAAGTTGAGAAGCAACACGAAAGTTGGCCCCGCATCAACTACTCGTAAATTGCAACAATGTAATGAAAAGGCATAAAGTTACAAATAAATTGCCAAAGAATTAGTGTAAACGTTTAACGTATAAAATATGAACACAGCATTTCACTGATGTTTCGCCACGAACAAAATACATAATACGATAGCGGATTAAACTATACAGAGTACTAACGGCGAAAGTAAGGCGAAACTAGCATGCTGCATCCAGGATTCAGGATTAATGATTGGAGTTTTTTCTCTGGCAGGGTAGTCCCTGGGCTCTGGCTGTTTCATAAGACTAAATACAATGAGATTGAATGAAAACTTATGTAATATAATGAAAGTTTTAAGTAAGGTATACGTTTGAATTTCGACTTCAGTCATAATTCCAGATCTAACATCGTAATTCTTAACTTATTAAAACTTGTTCCTGCTTGGCGTTGGGTCGCTCTTATGGAGTAAGCAAGGCAAGACGATTGAAATTTCAAATATCGAAACCGAGGCGAAGAAACACTTCGTCGCAACGTCAAGAAAATCACGACCGAACATCATGAATATAATTAGAATTCCCTGCCGTTCTGGATTTTGGAATTAATAAACTTTGTGTTCGAACATGAAGAAGTTTCGATTCGTGCGCACGTTTGCCCCAATTGCGTATCATATTTTCATTTTCTTTTTCCCTGCGCGTCATACCTATAGCTAATCTTGGTTTCTTCTCCCAGCTTTTTTCATTTCCATTTCATTTTTGCGCCTTAATTACATTAACAAAAAGTAAAAAAAGAAACCAAATATAAAGCAGACAAACAAAAAAGAAATGGAAGTTAGGTAACGGCACGAATTAGAAAAAATTAAATTTAAATAAAGGACAATGAATTCTTTTCAAAAAGTCGATAAACAAAGTGAAGTTCAGAAGAAGAAGATTCTAATTTAATTCTAATTTAAATGTTAATATTAATGTTTGTTGGCCATTATTATCATCATTGTGTATTATTTGCAATTTCCTTTTGACACAAAGCAATTGTTCATTACAATGTAGCCGTTTTATTCTTATTCTTTGTTTGCGTCTTTTTTGTTTGCAACAGGCTGATCGTTGAATGCAGATTAAAGCAAGTTAAACAAAAGAAAATTAATAACATCTTTCTCGTTAGAATGCATTTGATGGAATTTTCGTGAAAAATAACAAAAGCAACAAAAAACGAAAAAAGGAAGAAAAACTGGGCATCGAAACTGAAACTTACACAAAAGGAAGAACGGAAAGGACACACCAGCGCAAGCATCAGCGAACAGTGAACCGCAAAGAAAACCAAGCAAACTAAAAATGTAACCGCAGTACGACAACGGCGACGCCGACGACAATGCTGAAGAGTGAAGAAGCAGGATGAGGACGAAGACTAAGAGTTGCTGCCTTGGCTTGCCTTGTGCGATAAAAAAATATAATAATCATCATAATAATAATAAGGAAGCCAAGCCAGAAAACAAGGAGAACATCGAAACGCGCCAGCAAACTTAAGAGCAAGTAGAAGGAAGCTATAAGAAAGAAGCAGACAGTGAAAAGCATGAAACGAGAACAAAACGTTCAAATTAGACGACACGACGATGATGACGACATGTTGGAAAACTTATACTGTACGTTCAAAATTAAACTTTCATATGATATATGTATGTATGTGTACCGTGTACCTATTGTGATGTAAAAGCTTTGAAACTAAATGTAAAATACGATTGTACATTGTATATCTCCGGCTCCGGCAGGATGTCGTTTGTAATTATAAATTATTTGTAAATAACAAACAACGAATTGACATCGGAATATAAATTGTAAATTAGTCTCTTGATTGTATCGTTGTTTGCCGAATTTAAAATTTAAATAAACGTAAAATGTAAACTTTTCGTTCGTTCCATCCTAGCCCTCGGTTCCAAGGTATACGACGCTATACGACATGTATAAATTAATAATATTGATGCAAAATTGTACAGATCCACCGTATAGACCTATACCCAGATTAAGCTACGCAATGCTAATCCAGCAGGACCGTAATAAACCGTAGGATTAGTTGTCAATTTGTTCCGTTTGAAAGCAAAGCGACTGCTGGTGTGTTTGCTGTTTGAATGTACAATTGCAAAGCGTGCAATTGGATATCAACATCGGACTCAGTCAGACATCAGGGTGCTATCATGCTATCAAAAGTTCGCAATTTAATAAGTAATGAGGAAACAATCGTAGTAGACCTCGGGCATAATGTCGACGCTCCACAATTCAACAATCAAACAATGCCGGTTTAGAATCCATATACTTCATTCGGTTTAACCACTTTACTGAGCGTTGATGCGGATGTGGAGGGCGCGCATACACACACGCATGTTACGTACAAGGATGCCAAACATAGAGAGAACAATCTCCCTGTTTGATTGTGAAACACAGAGTCAAAGCAAAGCGACGAGCGAGTTGAGTCGTGAGGGCCCGACAGACGCGTACAAGTGTTCAACCAAACACAATTTGAGCCTTGCTCCGGCTGATGCTGAGGCGTCGGGGCGCTCGGCAAGCGGATTCGCGCACTTAGCATACAACACGTTGGATCTCTGAACACAGGAACTGATGTTAATGTTGGGGCTGACGGTGGAGGAGCCGGGCGGTTCGTTTGGCGTTTGGCGATGACTATTGCCAGCAGCCAACACTGCGAACGAATTGGGTTTCGGTACCTTCAACTCTAATGGAAGAGCAAAAGCTCAGCGAGCTCAGCATTGCTTTGGTTTGGAAACTATACCATACAGTATATGTAGTATGGAGTAAGAATTTGTTCATGCTCCATCATCTTTGTATGTAGCAACTAGAACCGCGGGCTAGACAAGCAGAGGCAGAGGCAGATGCAGACGCCCGCGGGTTAGATGTTGAACCTGTGTCGGTAGAAAGTGAGGTGTTGGGTGTTGATGCTAATGGTGTAAATGTCGACTCGAAGATTCCACACTGTTGTGTGAAACTCATAAACGAGAGATACGAACCGAAGGACAAACGACAAACGAGTCACATAACGTAACGAGCAGTTGCCATTGCCAAAATAAGCAATGCAATGCAATGAGCTATGTAAATGTCACAAATGTGTAAATGTATGCGGTGTGTTTGTTAAGGCACACGTCGAAGGCGAAAGGAAAGGAGAAAGCGAGGGGACATGATGATGGCGAAGGCGTTGGCGGTGGTGGCGGTGGCAGCGGAGTGGTGCGACCAAAAGCAGAAGGGCAGAAAGGATCATCGAATAAAGCCGAATGTTCGAGTGGTTCGTTACAAAATAAACGACAAGACCGCTGCTGTTTTGCTTTTGCCACCGTTACTGATAAATATTAACATTTGAACATTTGGAGCGTCGAGCGTCGGTTTAACGTTTGTGTGTATTGCTGTAATGCTGTATTGGCAGCAGACACGGTGGTTGAGCATCGCTAAATTTTGCTAGTTTTGTAAACGTGTGAGTCGTAACGTAAGAGTTGTAAGATTAAAGTGCTCCCTGTTGGTCCCTTGTACGAATATACAATTTCGGTCATTTTCGACAAATAACTCAAACGTACTCAACTGAAGAACTCTGCTTTTGCTCTCGCCCTTCCTTCCATCGTTCCATTCTCCCAAAGCTAAGCTGAGAATTGCGAATTAGAATGAGAATAAGCGAATGAGGTACGTTTCGAGGTGAAATACGAGATCCGGTTCATTAATTAAAGCCTTTATTAATCTAGATGCACCTACGGGCGCAGGAAGACAAGGAGAGATCCGTTTGCACATTATACGCTTCAAACACTTTTGGCCTGCTTCGTATTTATTTTTATTCTCATTTTCATTTTCATATATACGAACGCAATTACAAATAAGTTATAGTCAAGGAAAGCTTTCCGAAAAAAGGGTTGAGTAAAATGAATACAGTCGTTTCATATCCAAATATGTAATAACTCTGCCAAACGACTTTATTAAATCCTCATCCTTTAAACACTCTTTTTCCTACTCCCGAGCGGCAGTGCAAATTTTCAACAAATTAGCAAATTCAATTCGTATAATTAATCAAATTAAATGTTTTTTTTTTGTTGAGAAAACGCGCTCTTTGTGCTCCAAGGAACGGATGAAAAATTGTGAACGACAAGGATGCATGTAGAAATGTAAGTTCCGTCGTTCTCGTTCAGTTGCTGGTTCATTTGTTCATTGCATATTATTTTATGCAAATTTAATAAAGCCGTTGTTGTTTACATTTAGTTAAGTTCCTTATATAGTTTTCCGGTGCTTCATATTCTTATACTTCACGGAACAACCAGACAACCACATAGCCATTCATATTTACATTCCTATTCTTTATCCTATACTATTGAGGTGCAAGTATAGCAGTAGAGTGTAGATCTAATACAGTAGTCAGGAGTCCGCAGGATGCACAGCAGCACAGCACAGCGGTGGATGCTGGTTGTTGGTTGCTAGATGGAGATGAAGACGACAATATAAAAAACTATGCCAACGTGTGCGTGTGGTTGAAAATTGGATGCTTGAATGAGCGAATGGTGGAGATGTAA